>CAMQGK010000650.1:5005000-5027500 GCA_947000775.1 Pterois miles
ACATCCTAGTCTCATCTGAAACTAGAGAACCTGATGGATCCATCAGTACCAACCAGGTCAGACTACTACTACTACTACTACTACTACTACTACTACATCCTGGTCTCATCTGAAACTAGAGAACCTGATGGATCCATCAGTACCAACCAGGTCAGACTAGCTGGTAGTGAAGGAGGTTAAATGAGGCTCCAGACTTGACCTCTGACCTCCAGATGTGTGGATGTAAATGGGTTCTCTGGGTCCCACCAGTCTCCCCTTTACAGACATGCCCGCTTTCTGATAGTCCCAGTCAGTCTGGATCAAGTCCTAGTCAAGTCAGCACTCTGACACACTGACAGCTGTTGTTGCCTGTTGGGCTGCAGTTTGTCATGTTCTGATTGGAGCAGATTGTTGATGCTAAAGTCAGAACCTGGGAGGGTTTCTGGACAATATCTGCCATTGATTAGTGTTATTGATTTACAATAATAAATATATACATACATTTACATAAAGCAGCAGATTAGTCCACTAACATGATCAGAGGATTAAATACTGGACTGATCTCCCTTTAAGGGACATTTTGAACAGAAGAAAAATATGTGATTAATATGCAATTAACTGCGATTAACTATTGATTGGCAGAAGTGAAATGTGGGGTCTAATAGCTCCAGTTGATTTACAGGCTGTGGTTGAATGAGATGTAAATCTTTATGGGATGTGTGTTGCTGCAGACAGTCTTGCAGCACATGCTTGAGATCCATGATATGGCAGCACAGTCTGATGAAGTGGGTCTATTCATCCCTGAGCTCTACTGTGTAAATCACCGTCGGGACAGAAACAGCAGCTCTAGCTGAGAGCTACGACAGCTTCATAAATCCAGAGCAATTCAGCCCTCGCTGCAGTTTCTGTCTCCGCCACATGATGAGTGTGAGGAGGTTTGTTTTACGGGTCATATTTCTAAAGGGGTGAAGAAGTAGAGATGTGAGGCTCGGACTTACAGCTCTCTATCTCCAGAGTGCAGTTCTGTTCGTCCAGCGGGTATCTCCTCAGATCCATCATGCAGGCTGCCGTCGTGGTGATTCTGCACCAAAACAGACCCAGAGGAGAGGTTTACGTTACCGAGGTGACCTCGTACGGAGACACATTACCAGTCAGACAGCACAAGAGACAAATCATTACGAGACACAAACATCCCAGCGATGCGTTGACATGCATTACTATCAGTCATACCGTCAGTTAGCGCTAACGGCTGCTGAGTCCAGGCTTTTCCTCCCAGCTGATACACTGAG
Source organism: Pterois miles (assembly GCA_947000775.1). Classification (NCBI taxonomy): domain Eukaryota; kingdom Metazoa; phylum Chordata; class Actinopteri; order Perciformes; family Scorpaenidae; genus Pterois; species Pterois miles. The sequence goes on from CAMQGK010000650.1 coordinate 5,006,269, forward strand.
CATCCAATCAGAGAGCAGAGATCCAACGAGGTTGTGATGAGATATGAGCTGATGTGAGAGCTGCTGTATTCGTGTTAGGTTGTGAGAATTGCTGCTTAAATGGCTTCAACACAACAATAACACATCCAGCCTCTTTATGTGTCTGGAGCAGATCGGATAGCGACGTGATGCCGGACAGCTACGAGGAAATGCAGCCAGTAAGCATGAGAGATGACTGGTGGTGTTGGAAATGTGTAAATACGTCCGTTTGTCAGAGATGTCACGTGATGTTTACAGGACAGGAAGTGATCTGGTCAGACTGATCGCTAACAGAGATGCAGATAAACTGTAGTTTGAGTTCATCAGGCCTTTTACGTTAAATTAAATCCGACTAAAACACGTCTTTGTCACAAGCTTTTAGTTGTATTTAGTGTGTGGTTAGCAGCCAGTTTATGAAACTGAAATGAAATCAGTTCAGATGTAATCCACTAATCATCAACCAGGAAGTGTGGGCTGAGTTTACATAATTAGTTTTATTTTGAAAAGACCGGAGTGGAAATTGACACGTGTGTCACACGTTGTAGGAAAACACCAAAATAAAACATATGTTGCTGAAAGTGAGCGTCATATAAATAAATGAATAAATAACTTGATAAATAAATAAATATGTCATTACATGCAGCAAAAATAATATTAAAAATAAATGTAGTCATTACCTGAAAAAATGTGATATAAATTGATATTTCTGTTTAATTTCCTTCTTTATTTATTTATAAATCTATTTACTCTTCCATTAGATTTTAACTTTTATTTATTTATGCATTTATTTTTGTTGATTTTTATATGGATTTATTTATTTATACATTAATTTTGTATCATTATATTTATCTTTTAACATATGTATTTATTTATGTATTTATGCATTTGTTTCTACATAATTTTTCCTTTGCATATCACCCCTCATTTATTTCCCCAAAATTGTTTATTTCTGTATTATTTCCTTTTTACGTTTGTTTATCATCATGTCAATGAGCTGTCAGTTTATGTTACATTTTTATCAATTAATTAATGTCTATATTTATTTTTAATATTATTATTTTGCTAGATTTAATGTCATAGTCTGTTATTTATTGATTGATTGATTTTGGAGACATGGGGCAGGTTCTGAGGAACAGTTAATGCGTTGAGGTGTTATCTGGGTATTTGTGACCTGAGGCCGTAGAGGACGGTGCCGTCCGGGTGTAGTCGGATCATCCGGTTCTTGACGGTGACGCCGTGAACGAAGGACTTCTTGTCATTGAGGAAGTAGGTGTCTGGGACCCAGAGCTGGTCTGCGACTCGGTTGTCCAGCGTCAGGTTGAGCGGGATCCCTGCGTAGGCCAGCCTCTTATCCCTCCAGTACTGCTGGAAGTACATGGTCAGCGTGTAGTCCTGAGGAAAAACATCCAGTGTCATGAACTATTATACTCAACAATAAACAGGAGTCAGAGAAATGAGATCATACGTTATGGCAGATACAGCAGTTGGGTCCAGATGTTAGTAACCTCTCCAGGTCAGCGTTGCCGACACTGTCTGCAGCCTGGAGCTCGGGATGAATTTATTATAGAGCAGATATTTATAGAAATGTCCAACAGCTGTGGTTCTCATCAGTGTGACCCGGGTCACCAGCAGAACCCTCCCTCAGCTGTTCTGTTAGACTGGCACCGGCCTTCACTCTATAGCTGTCCATGATGCAGCATCAACGGCAGCGTCCACCAGCACGCCAATACCACGCTGTACACCTCACGTATGGACATAGATGGATGGATATCATGACATATTACCAGCCATATGTGCAACGACATGAGGCTATTTCAATAATTCATCTGCAGCTCACTCCACAAGTGGATCCATCAGACACGAAAGCTTTTAATGGAGCTCTTTACCAGCTTGCTGGCCTTCTTTGTTCTGCTGACTAATGTTCTCTTCAATAAATAAGCAGCTCGCAGGAAATAAACAAAAACTTGGCGGAGCAGAAAATGCCGATATTTCAATCCTCTGGTGCAGCCGGGTATATTCACAATAAAGTGTCCAAAGATTTCCTCTGGATGTAAAATCAATAGCAGTGTTTCTTTTTTCCAAAGCGAACTAATTATTACTCCGAGTTCGTCGGCGTGCTTCTGCTGACCAAATAAAGAGCTGTGTTATTTGGTTGATTCTCTCATTATCAGCTTCATGCTGCGCCGCTGACAAACTGCTGTGCTGGGGACGGTTTGACCGACAGTATAATATAATATAATATTGATTCCTATGAATATCTTAGTGTGCATGTTCAGTCAGAGGACAGATTTATTCTCCTGCTATGTAACAGACCAGTTTTAGTGTTTTTAAGGGGTACATGAGGTCTTTAGGGGCTGACAGCAGCTCAGCACCACGTGTCAAGTTGGTCTAGTCACAAATCAGAAATAACACAAACTAAGTTATTGCAGCAACTTCTAGGTTGATACCATTAATTAACAGATTTGGTGCTAAATTGAACCATTTTTTACCACTGGAGAATTGATAAGAATGATCAATAATCCTCCTAAATACCACATTAAGACACCAAGACCTGGAGGAACACCATAGAAGAAGACATGCTGGGATTTGGGATCAAAAACTTTTGACATTTGGAGATTTCTGTATTTTTCTCTGATTAGATGTTGATCACTAGTGTAGTGTGAAGGTCTCAGAAACCCCCTGATAGTCAGAGGAGCTCTAGGTCTCTAGTTACCAGGATGTAGTAGTAGTAGTAGTAGTAGTAGTCAGAGTAGCTCTAGGTCTCTAGTTACCAGGATGTAGTAGTAGTAGTAGTAGTAGTAGTAGTAGTAGTAGTAGTCAGAGTAGCTCTAGGTCTCTAGTTACCAGGATGTAGTAGTAGTAGTAGTAGTAGTAGTAGTAGTCAGAGTAGCTCTAGGTCTCTAGTTACCAGGATGTAGTAGTAGTAGTAGTAGTAGTAGTAGTAGTAGTAGTAGTAGTCAGAGTAGCTCTAGGTCTCTAGTTACCAGGATGTAGTAGTAGTAGTAGTAGTAGTAGAGTAGTAGTAGTAGTATCCTAGAGGTCACCACAGGTCATTTTATACAGTGATCAATGAAATGGCTCCTATAGGGACTAACATATCACAATGGATCAGTTGGACTCATTGATCCTCAGCTTGTTGTGTTATTTGTAGTGATTTATAGTGATTATTTATAGTGGGATGTCTGTTAAGGGGACATGGTGGGGACCCAGAGAACCACGCAGACGCTCCGCCAGTTTCTACTTCCTGGTTTTGGCTCGCTGAGGTTTGTTTTGGTTGATGGATACTGACCGGATCACGACCACACTACCAGACTACCACAATAAAAACGGTAACTTCCTTCTACCTCTACGCAAATTAATCGATTCTGGTATTGAAACATCTATTTATAAATATAAATATAAATGATATATATATATATATATCAAAATAATTGTGATACACAGGTGAATTAATTTTCTTTCCCCTAGTCAAGGATGCAGCACCGTCTGTTTGCAGTAAACCCCTGAGTGGCTGGAGTCGTCTCTGTTTTTATCTCTCCTTATCCTCTGAACAGCAGATCACATTCATCATCATCATCATCATCATCATCATCATCATCATCATCATCTCTACTCTCTCTCCCACATACAGCTGAGCTGTGGGTGAATCAGCTTCACACAACAGCTCTGATACTACAGAGACGAGTCTGGACCACAACGATTTCAGTCGGCTTCAGATCTTCAGTCTCAGCTCAGCAGTACTTTAGTCCCGACACACTGCTGCAACTAATCGAGTCCACCTCCTGCTCCCAGTACTCAGAGTACTCAGTATACAGATTACACCCTCCTGCTCCCAGTACTCAGAGTACTCAGTATACAGTTTACACCCTCCTGCTCCCAGTCCTCAGAGTACTCAGTATACAGATTACACCCTCCTGCTCCCAGTACTCAGAGTACTCAGTATACAGATTACACCCTCCTGCTCCCAGTACTCAGAGTACTCAGTATACAGATTACGCCCTCCTGCTCCCAGTACTCAGAGTACTCAGTATACAGATTACACCCTCCTGCTCCCAGTACTAGAGTCTCAGTATACAGATTCCCCTCCTGCCCCAGTCCTCAGAGTCTCAGTATACAGATTCACCTCTTGCTCCCAGTACTAGAGTACTCAGTTACAGATTCACCCTCCGCTCCCAGTCCTCAGAGTACTCAGTATACAGATTACACCCTCTTGCTCCCAGTACTCAGAGTCTCAGTATACAGATTCACCCTCCTGCCCCAGTCTCAGAGTCTCAGTATCAGATTCACCCTCCTGCTCCCAGCCTAGAGTCTAGTATACAGATTCACCTTTGCTCCCAGTCTCAGAGTCTCAGTTACAGATTCCCCTCTGCTCCCAGTACTAGAGTCTCAGTATACAGATTCACCCCCTGCTCCCAGTACTCAGAGTACCCAGTTCATTTTCACCCTCCTGCTCCCAGTACTCAGAGTCCCAGTATACAGCTTTCCCCTCCTGCTCCCAGTACTCAGAGTCTCAGTATACAGATTACACCCTCCTGCTCCCAGTCTAGAGTCTCAGTTACAGATTCACCCTCTGCTCCCAGTACTAGAGTCTCAGTATACAGTTCACCCTCCTGCTCCCAGTCTCAGAGTACTAGTATAAGATTCACCCTCCTGCTCCCAGTCTCAGAGTACCCAGTTACATTTTCACCCTCCGCTCCCAGTACTAGAGTCCCAGTTCAGCTTTCACCCTCCTGCTCCCAGTACTCAGAGTCTCAGTATCAGTTTCACCCTCCGCCCCAGTACTAGAGTACTCAGTATACAGTTTCCCCTCCTGCTCCCAGTACTCAGAGTACTCAGTATACAGATTACACCCTCCTGCTCCCAGTACTCAGAGTCCCAGTTACAGTTTCACCCTCCTGCTCCCAGTACTCAGAGTCCCAGTTCAGCTTCCCCTCCTGGTCCCAGTACTCAGAGTCTCAGTATACAGATTCACCCTCCTGCTCCCAGTCTCAGAGTCTCAGTTACAGTTTCACCCTCCTGCTCCCAGTCCTCAGAGTACTCAGTTACAGTTTACACCCTCCTGCTCCCAGTACTAGAGTACTCAGTTACAGATTCACCCTCCTGCTCCCAGTACTCAGAGTACCGGTATACAGTTTCACCCTCCTGCTCCAGTCTCAGAGTACCAGTATACAGTTTACACCCTCCTGCTCCCAGTACTCAGAGTCTCAGTTACAGTTTCACCCTCCTGCTCCCAGTCTCAGAGTACTAGTTACAGTTTCACCCTCCTGCTATCAGTACTCGAGTCTCAGTATACAGTTTACACCCTCCTGCTCCCAGTACTCAGAGTACTCAGTATACAGTTTACACCCTCCTGCTATCAGTACTCAGAGTACTCAGTATACAGATTACACCCTCCTGCTCCCAGTACTCAGAGTACTCAGTATACAGATTACACCCTCCTGCTCCCAGTACTCAGAGTACTCAGTATACAGATTACACCCTCCTGCTCCCAGTACTCAGAGTACCCAGTATACAGTTTACACCCTCCTGCTATCAGTACTCAGATATTGATCATTTTTATCAATTCTCCAGTGGTAAAAATGGTTCAATTCACCATCACAGGATTTAAAATGTTAATTTTTACATCCTCCTCCCTGTGATGAGCGGCGGTGTTGTTTGCTGCCAGATATGTAGACCAGTAGAGACAGAACCAGGTTTGTCCTCAGCTCCAGAGACTAAATGAGGCCCAGTGGGAGGACGAGACGGACGCGTCACCGTCGGTTCAGAGTCTCCGAGTCAGACTGCAGTCAAACATCGTCTACGTCAACCCAACACCAAGACGTCTGCTGGGAATTCAGGAGTAGACTCAGAGATGCCCTTCGTTGCTCTGTGAGACAGACTGGTGCTCCCAGTATGATTCACAGTATTCCCAGTACTATTCCCAGTATTCCCAGTACTACTCAGAGTGTACTTATGTGTTTACAAACTGTGTCTCTGCATCCTCCCACACAGCAGCGTTCAAGTCTCTCATTAAATACTCTTACAGCAGTAGAAGTACTGTTGTACTGAGCTGTTTTATTATATTTAGGAAAGAAAAGATCAGAGTTTGGAAAACCGTTCTCACTCCCAGCTCATCAAATCCTAGCGCTCGCCGTCGCAAACCAACGCACGGCGGCACCGGTTCTGTCTGGACTCTGGGGATATTATACCTAATGTCACCAGTACCCCGTTTAGTATACTACCTACTGTACACCATGTAATAAGGTATTGTTCATTCTTCTTCTGTACGTAAGTTAAGTGGTCAACGTAAATAAGTCCACGATGACTTCTGGTTTCACTGGGGCAAACAGCGTCCTCGTGGTAAAAGTCCTGTTTGTTTGACCCGTCCATCCTCCTCCTCCTCCCTACGTGGACTTCTGTGTCTGACTTATCATATCAGCTGAGCCCCTCGGTGGAAATCTGGAGGAACATCTGCAGTAGGAGGTTTTTAAGGTGACGCCTCGTCCAGGCAGAAGGTGGATAATGTTAAAGTGGTTTATCGGCTGATGGATTCATCGTCCAGCTGGCTCAGTAACGGTCTGCTGTGCTGCTTCCTGTCTGGACAGGAAGGCTACCTACAGGAGTGATCCTGATGAAAACATACAAGAACGTCTGGTTGGAATGTTAAAAATATCAACAGAGTGAAAAAAAAGACACGGATCAATCTCAAAGTCCAGGCTAAAAATAAAGGAGAGCCGTGAGTAAAGAGAGGTGTATTAATAATCTCATTTCCTAGACAACAAGCTGAGCAGCTCGCCCACACCGGCTATAACGGGCCCAGAGTGACTGTTTGAACGCTCGCCGCCAACACCTCCACGCTGTCCACGCTCTGAGCGAGCTCTGCTTCGGCCTGCAGGGCTCTGACTGAGAGTCAAAGTCTGTATCAGTGATTTACCTCAGACAACGGCTCTAAATACTAAAAATTAGATAGACGTTCATGTTCTGTATAAACCGTCCAATGACTGTATAAACCGATCATTGACTGTATAAACTGAACCGATCATTGACTGTATAAACCGTCCAATGACTGTATAAACCGATCATTGACTGTATAAACTGAACCGATCATTGACTGTATAAACTGTTCAATGACTGTATAAACCGATCATTGACTGTATAAACTGTTCAATGACTGTATAAACTGAACCGATCATTGACTGTATAAACTGTTCAATGACTGTATAAGCTGTTCAATGATTGTATAAACTGAACCAATCAATGACTGTATAAACTGTTCAATGACTGTATAAACCGATCATTGACTGTATAAACTGAACCGATCATTGAATGTATAAGCTGAACCGATCATTGACTGTATAAGCTGAACCGATCATTGAATGTATAAACCCATCACTGACTGTATAAGCTGAACCGATCATTGAATGTATAAGCTGAACCGATCATTGACTGTATAAGCTGAACCGATCATTGAATGTATAAGCTGAACCGATCATTGACTGTATAAGCTGAACCGATCATTGACTGTATAAACCCATCACTGACTGTATAAGCTGAACCGAACATTGACTGTATAAACCCATCACTGACTGTATAAGCTGAACCGATCATTGAATGTATAAGCTGAACCGATCATTGACTGTATAAGCTGAACCGAACATTGACTGTATAAACCCATCACTGACTGTATAAGCTGAACCGAACATTGACTGTATAAACCCATCACTGACTGTATAAGCTGAACCGATCATTGACTGTATAAACTGTTCAATGACTGTATAAACCGATCATTGACTGTATAAACTGTTCAATGACTGTATAAACTGAACCAATCATTGACTGTATAAACTGTTCAATGACTGTATAAGCTGTTCAATGATTGTATAAACTGAACCAATCAATGACTGTATAAACTGTTCAATGACTGTATAAACCGATCATTGACTGTATAAACTGAACCGATCATTGAATGTATAAGCTGAACCGATCATTGACTGTATAAGCTGAACCGATCATTGAATGTATAAACCCATCACTGACTGTATAAGCTGAACCGATCATTGAATGTATAAGCTGAACCGATCATTGACTGTATAAGCTGAACCGATCATTGAATGTATAAGCTGAACCGATCATTGACTGTATAAGCTGAACCGATCATTGACTGTATAAACCCATCACTGACTGTATAAGCTGAACCGAACATTGACTGTATAAACCCATAACTGACTGTATAAGCTGAACCGATCATTGAATGTATAAGCTGAACCGATCATTGACTGTATAAGCTGAACCGAACATTGACTGTATAAACCCATCACTGACTGTATAAGCTGAACCGAACATTGACTGTATAAACCCATCACTGACTGTATAAGCTGAACCGATCATTGACTGTATAAACTGTTCAGTGACTGTATAAACTGAACCGATCATTGACTGTATAAACTGTTCAATGACTGTATAAACTGAACCGATCATTGACTGTATAAGCTGAACCAATCATTGAATGTATAAGCTGAACCGATCATTGACTGTATAAGCTGAACCGATCATTGACTGTATAAGCTGAACCGATCATTGACTGTATAAGCTGAACCAATCATTGACTGTATAAGCTGAACCGATCATTGACTGTATAAACCCATCACTGACTGTATAAGCTGAACCGAACATTGACTTTATAAAGTGAACCGTTATCGTTACTCCAGTACCAAGTAGTATTGAAACAAAGGATACCTATTCTATCCCTATACCCGTTTGATCCTATTCACACCCAGAACCAGAGAAAATACTATTTGTATGGTTTTATCTGCAGCCAATCACCACAGACGTTCTTTGATTTAATGTGACTTCTGATTGGCCCACTACTGCGGCTGCTACAGCCCATCCAGTCAGTGATGTGGTGAAGATCTGGCTGCTCAGCATGCCAAGAAGCCAGCAGGATGTTTCGAATGCTACCTGCCTGTGATCAAAACATATGAGGCCGTGGTGACATTTTATCCAACTGAATGCTTCCGTTCACATGATGGAAAATAGACAAAGCAATACCTCAAATGAAGTACTCTATTGGTACCAGTATCACTTTAACTCATTACTGCAGCGGTACCCAGCCCTCGATAATCCCTTGTGAAACGTGTGATTGGACTGCAGATATTTCAGACTGAACTCTCCGGCTGGTCTGGACGACATGAGTCTCACTACTAACAGGACCTGGTTGAAGGACTTGAGACGCCAGGACGTGTACTGCAGATCTACTGTCTGTTCCCGCCTCTCTCACAGCACCACTGTGGCCTGAGCTGATTCACTACATTCAGCCTCCTATCCCAATAACAGATTCAAAGTTACTGCAAACAGCATACACGCAGTCATGCCTGTGCACAGATACACCAGCAGGCAGCCAATCAGCAGCTCTGGCTTTTCACAGGACAGAGAGAGGCATTTAAAGGGGCAGTGTGTTGGATTTAGGGGGTTTTTCTTGATTTATTTATTAGCGCAGAATGGACAAACCGAACTCCGGCTCTAAAGAAATCCCTTTTTTTGTAAAAACCTGAAGGCCACAGTAGGTCTGTACATGCTTCTGAAAGGGAGACGGTTTGATATTCAGTTGGCTGCAATCTGCAACCATCCATTAACTAACTAATTATTAGGCAACAAAAGCACTTGTTTAAGTTTAGGAAAAGATCGTGGTTTGGGTTAAAATACGTACAGATGGGACAAGTTTGTGTTAAAATAAACCTGGAAATAACGTAACTTAAGTACAGTAATTATGTAACAAATAAATCAACACTGACTTTGGTTTCACAGGGACATGAACCCCCATCCACCCCGACCTCCTCCCTTCAGACTCTGTCACTCTCAACTTCCTGGAAACTAGAGAACCTGATGGATCCATCAGTACCAACCAGGTCAGACTACTACTACTACTACTACTACTACTACTACTACATCCTGGTCTCATCTGAAACTAGAGAACCTGATGGATCCATCAGTACCAACCAGGTCAGACTACTACTACTACTACTACTACTACTACTACTACTACATCCTGGTCTCATCTGAGACTAGAGACCCTGATGGATCCATCACTACCTACTAGGTCAGCTACTACTACTACTACTACTACTACTACATCCTGGTCTCATCTGAAACTAGAGACCCTGATGGATCCATCAGTACCAACCAGGTCAGACTAGTACTACTCTACTACTACTACTACTACTACTACTACTACTACATCCTGGTCTCATCTGAAACTAGAGAACCTGATGGATCCATCAGTACCAACCAGGTCAGACTAGCTGGTAGTGAAGGAGGTTAAATGAGGCTCCAGACTTGACCTCTGACCTCCAGGTGTGTGGATGTAAATGGGTTCTCTGGGTCCCACCAGTCTCCCCTTTACAGACATGCCCACTTTCTGACAGTCCCAGTCAGTCTGGATCAAGTCCTAGTCAACAGACTGTTACGGTGGATTATTAAGTTGTTGAATTAAAAGAGGATTAAACGAGTGAAGCTGGCTAACAAAGGGCATTTCTCTTATAAGCAGAGTCTTCATGGTCCAGGACCAGCTGACACCACCAGCTCCATCACTGACTATCTGCCTCCAGGAACACTCCATCATCTGCTGCTGGTCTGGTGGAGGTTCTGCAGCGGTCCAAGGAGAACCGGGGATCCAGCGTCTGGTGCTGACGGCCTAAACTCTGGAGCCCACTACCCTCAGATATCAGGGAGACGACTCCATAGATATCTTTAACAGTCAGCTGAAGACCCATCTGGTCACCTGAGCTTTTAATTAGCTCTTAATGAGTCTGAACACTGCTCAGCTGTGCTGCTCTATTCATTTTACATGTTTCATTTAACTTATATGAATTTTACTCTTATTTAGTTTTAACACTGCTTGGCAGCACTATTGATTGATTCATATTTTTCTGCTGTTTTGTTTTTTCCTCTTGTCTTATTAATGCTCTTTATTGGGAAGCACTTTGAGTTGCAATGTTGTATGAAAGGTGCTATACAAATAAAGTTTATTATTATTATTATGAAGTGTCCAGAAAATGAGAATATATCTGTAACAATAAGATAAACTTGATGTGCATGTCGGTATTTACTGTGCAACAAGACTAGACCGGACCACTCAACCATCTAACTCGTTTACTGAATGTGAAGCTCAGCTGTCACTGGCAGCGAGTGTTAGCAGCTGTACAGATGAAATCAGACGCACCACGGGAACATTTCATCATCACACGTACTCGTCAGGACAGCACGCCAGCGGCCGTTTCCTGTCTGTACCGTGTGATGGGGCATCGGGCTCAGTCGGCGCTTCAGACCGGTGATGGATGGAAGGAGACATCAGAGTGTGGAGTCTGTGGTGAGCCAACCCCAACACTCTGACTCACCCCTCTCAAGGTCGGGACGGTTCGTTATGTCTGAGAGGACACGGCGTGCAGCGCTCGCTGACCTCGCCTTGTAACGGGACCATTAGAACGCCATTACAGTCACGCTGCCGCTGAACCACGATGTGAAAACTACAACTACAGTCTGATACTGCAGACGATTCCCTGTAATGAACAATGAACATCTGTTAAGTAGCTCTGCATTGTGCAACATAAAAGTACAAGTTAATAAGCAGAGGTGAATAAAAGCAAATAAAAACTAAATAAAATATATAGCAAGACTGCTAAAAACAATATGATGCTATATAGCGTTAAAGCATATAGTTCAGTTAGAATCCAAGTGACAGTAAATAAATCTCTCAGGAAGCGACGACGTAAATTATAGTTCAGTGTATCAGAAAAAACCCTGTTAATAGACAGTAAAGCGGGCTGAATGGTGGGACACGTGCTGGGCATGTGGTGCATTTTATGACATTTCAGACGAAGTTTCTGCAACCAGCGGAGTCGCCCCCTGCTGGCGGTTAGACAGAATGCAGGTTTATGGCTCTGCGGCGTTGGCTTCACTTCTCAGACCAGCACCGGCTAAAGGGGTGTCCCAACCTGGCAACCCAGGACTGAGGACCAGTATGAAGCCCTAAGTTACAGCTTATAAGCCATTCATAACCTAACCACAATCACCCTTTCACAGCAGCAGCCCACCAGAAGCGACAGGACTCCATACTCACCATGTTGACTTCTGACACCATGTCTATACTGGCCACGTCTATACTCATCCCGACAGCCACCGGGGCACCTTGAACACAACAAAGTTCATTGAACACAACACATCAGTCAGCACGTGCAGGAGGACGCCGGGGAGCGTTTATAGTGAAACACACGGGGACGTTATTACCTCCAAAGTCCGGCCGCAGGCGGATGTCATATCCCTTCAACAGTTTGTCCACCGTGTCTTTGACGTAGGACATGTTCCCCGGTTCGTTGACACTGAAAGACAGAAGACAACAGGATGTAACGGTTCTGGAGGACGGACGGAGACCACCACCATCATCACCACCGGACCGGAGCGGACCGGAGCGGACCAGACACACTCACCTCTGGGCGCAGCACATCACCGCCACGACCAGCGGCACGGACAGGATGTCAAAGAGCCCGGTAGTCCCGGTTCTCCCGGTTCTCCCGGTCATCCCGGCCTAAAGGAAGGAGCCACGGTGCTCACACCGCCGCCGAGCTCCGGTAAACCAGGTGAGACTTGTTCCTCCACATGGAGTCTGCCTCCTGTGGCGCCGCCGGGCCGCGTTAACATGCTTCATGAGCGGCGTTCATGACCCGGCAGACCGGCTGCCCCCTCCCTCCATCCTCCCTCCATCCGCCCTCCATCCTCCGGCAGCAGCTCCAGCGTGTCGCAGGAGCCCACTGTCTGTCTGTCTCACGACCGTGTTGGTCTCATGTGTGTGGACGCGCTCCACGTATGATCCACAGGTCCGGGAGAAGCACGCGTACAACACACAAGTGTCGCCACAGAGTTTTAATATGACTCCTCACGTCAGTGCGCGCGAAGCTGTCCTGTATCAATAAATACCACGTGACACACTGCACCTCAGACAGAGCAGGGGTTCAGTGATGGGGGGGGGGGGGGGGGGGGGCTACATCTATCTACATCTTTTTATGATATATATATATATATATATATATATATATATATATATATATATATATATATATATATGCCAAATGCTATGCTTAAAGCTCAAGTAGGTGAGATTGGAGCAAATAAAATATATCAGATGGTGTCAAATTTACCATGTTCAGGAGGTGCGTTGCGTTCAAGTGATTGTGAAAAACACCGCTACTACTGTAGCAGCCACTGTGCTGCGTTCACTGTCCCTAGTTCACCATCAGCAGAGTTACAGTAGCAGCCACAGTGCTGCGTTCACTGTCTCCAGTTCACCATCAGCAGAGTTACTGTAGCAGCCGTGGTGCTGCGTTCACTGTCTCTAGTTCACCATCAGCAGAGTTACTGTAGCAGCCACGGTGCTGCGTTCACTGTCCCTTGTTCACCATCAGCAGAGTTACTGTAGCAGCCACTGTGCTGCGTTCACTGTCCCTAGTTCACCGTCAGCAGAGTTACTGTAGCAGCCGTGGTGCTGCGTTCACGGTCCCTAGTTCACCGTCAGGAGAGTTACTGTAGCAGCCACTGTGCTGCGTTCACTGTCTCCAGCTCATCATCAGTAGAGTTACCGTAGCAGCCACGGTGCTGCGTTCACTGTCTTGGACATTCAGCCACTTTCCCAGTAAAACTCTCCATCATATCTAGTTCAGTTTAGCAGGTCTCAGCTGTGTGTCTGTTGGATTAATGATAGTGATTGTCTAACGAACAGTGTGTGTGTGTTTATGCTACGTTAGCAGCTGGTATCTGTTACCGCCGCCGGTGGCTTCGTGCCCACCGCAGCGTAACTTCAGCTAGTTTCTGACAGACCGTGTGTGTGTGTTGGTGGTGAGTGTGTGTGTGTGTGTGTTGGTGGTGAGTGTGTGTGTGTGTGTGTGTTGGTGGTGAGTGTGTGTGTGTGTTGGTGGTGTTATAGCTGTGACCGTAGCTGTAGCAGACAGTGTGTGTTCAGTTTATTTGTCAGTGAATAAATGATACGAGGCCACAAAATACAACTCCTCAGCTGGAAGTCCAGAGACAACTTCCTGTATCTGAGCCAGCTCTTTCTTAAGGTGGACTCTTAAGGGGGACCAGCTTTTCTCCTTAAAGTGACGAGACGCTCCTCTGAGCTTTATCAGATGTCTTTGAACCCTTTAACCGATAGCATTAATCCTTTAAAATGCTTAATGTCGGTTTTTGGTTAAATGGCTAATTATTAACGTCCTTAATATTAACTTATTATGCAGCGGTAAATGAACTTCCATGGGCTCCATCATTTCTCACAACATCAACAAACACGTCACAAGTTGTGAACTCGGAGCTTTTAGAAACTCTCCACAGACGAGGTCGTGAATACGACATGGGGGGTTTACATGGACCCACCTCACATCTGAAGGCAGCAGTGGACCCACAGCAGGGTGAACACAGATGTAATGAATGACCTTATCTACGGTCCTGGTACTGAGCTCATTGTTGTATGGTACTGGACCATAATGGAGTAGATCAGTGTTCTCGTGTTAAGTGGCTGCTGCGAACCGGCCTGTTGTCTGTGGAGCAGATTCACTTCACTGTTTATTCTCATTGTTTGCTGCTGGCAGCTGAAGTGAGACTGAATATTTTAGTGTCAGCTGTTCCTGTGAAGAGCTCCTGCTTTTCTTTCTGAGCTCTCTGTCTGTTTGCCTCAGTTTGTCGTAGTGGAAAAAGTTCAATATCGCTGCAGCTTCACCTGGACTCCTCCCATCAACCTTCTCCAGTTATTCAGCGGAAACACTCTGGTCTTCACTAACACTGATCGTTACCTGGTGTCATAGATGGCGTACAGCTTCTTGTTCCCATCAACAGCGTTCCTGTAAACACAAAGAAGGAGGATTTACTTCCTGTGTTATTAAGGAAACTTTCACATTGAGCCCAAATTCACCAACAACTCTTTCTCAACTTCTTTGTTGAAGTGACTGAGCTGACCTTCATCCCGCTGGAGACGGATGCAGAATGATGAATATACCGTCGAGGTCTGTTTCTGCTGGTGGCAGACATATTGTCTCCTCCTGCAATCTGGACCATTAACCAGAATAAATCAGGACATTTCAGGTTTGTGTCCCACATACGTCAGGCCTACCACGGGCTGCTCCATCAGGGCTGGAGAAATATAGGAGGTGCACAGTATATAAAGTAGTTTTAGATGAAAAGAAACCCGCCACTAAGGAAGCTCTCATTAGACGTTTTCTGTCCCAGTAATAACTGTTATACCTAAAATCAGGATATATGATGATAACAATCCAATATCACTGTTATTTTATCACAAATTCAAAATCAATACATCAATACTTCACTGCATGAACTCACGGAGCGAATTGAGGCTGTAACTGTGCAGCGTATCATACAACAGTTTGTATATCGAACAAATAGTTACAGATCATTTTTCATGCATCCTCCTATAAATGTTCAGTAACGGGAGCGATCAGCGCCCCCTCAGTGTTAAAACAACAAGATGGTGGTTTGGGTTCTAATAACTGTCTGTCAGGTAACTCATGTAGTTAACTAATGGAGCCTCAGTCGGGTTAGATAAGATTTCTGGTTTCACCTCCTCCCTACAAGGACTTTGTGGCTCTTTATTAGGACTGTGGAGGTACGATACGCATCGTGGTACAGGGGTCACAAGTCTATATATTGTGATATATTATGATGATCTAATTAAAGGAAAACTGTCATAGTATGAAGAATGAGCTGCTCTATTGATAAAACCTGAGTAAAGAAAGTTTACTGTTTTAGCAGAGTAGAGTCATCATCATCATCTCTCTCTCTCTCTCTCTCTCTCTCTCTCTCTCTCTCTCTCTCTCTCTCTCTCTCTCTCTCTCTGTGTCTCCTCTCTCTCTCCTCCTCCTCTCTCTCTCTCTCTTCTCGGCCACTCTGCTGGCTCCACTATTTAATCCTCACCGCTGCCTGCCTTCATTGTCCTGTGCTGCTGGTCCTGTGGATAGACTATAGAGGACTATAGAGGACTGTAGCGGACTATAGAGGACTATAGAGGACTATAGAGGACTGTAGAGGACTGTAGAGGACTATAGAGGACTGTAGAGGACTGTAGCGGACTATAGAGGACTGTAGAGGACTATAGGACTGTAGAGGACTGTAGAGGACTATAGAGGACTGTAGAGGACTGTAGCGGACTATAGAGGACTGTAGAGGGCTGTAGAGGACTGTAGAGGACTGTAGCGGACTATAGAGGACTATAGAGGACTGTAGAGGGCTGTAGAGGACTATAGAGGACTATAGAGGACTGTAGAGGGCTGCTGTATCTGTTTGCTGAGAGCCGGCATCTCCTCAGAGACCTCACTGAAGGATGGTCAGTCAGCACAGGTTTCCTCAGCGTCACATCTCTGCTGCTGCTGCCAAGCTTTTAATCGCTGCGGGGTGAGATAGAGCGCACGGACAGCGGGATTATCACTCCACATCTTCTTCTCCTCTCTCCCCCTCTCCGTCTCTCTCTCTCCAGTATGCGATCATAGTGCCGGATGGAGGTCTGCAGAATAATTGATGCCAAATACTAAAGAGAGCGATCTGCGTGAGAGATATCTGCTGGGAGGAGAAGTTTCACTGCGATCCGTCTTGTTGTGGTAAGATTGAGCTGCAGCAGGGTGATAATACCGGAAACAGAGGAGGTGTAGAAGAGGCTACAGGAGGAGGTGTAGAAGAGGCTACAGGAGGAGGTGTAGAAGAGGCTACAGGAGGAGGTGTAGAACAGGCTACAGGAGGAGATGGGGGTGTAGAAGAGGCTACAGGAGAGATGGTGTAGAAGAGGCTACAGGAGGAGGTGTAGAAGAGGCTACAGGAGGAGGTGTAGAAAGGCTAAGGAGGAGGTGTAGAGGTGGGGAGGTGTAGAAGAGGCTACAGGAGGAGGTGTAGAAGAGGCTACAGGAGGAGGTGTAGAAGAGGCTACAGGAGGAGGTGTAGAACAGGCTACAGGAGGAGATGGTGTAGAAGAGGCTACAGGAGGAGGTGTAGAAGAGGCTACAGGAGGAGATGGTGTAGAAGAGGCTACAGGAGGAGGTGTAGAAGAGGCTACAGGAGGAGGTGTAGAAGAGGCTACAGGAGGAGGTGTAGAACAGGCTACAGGAGGAGGTGTAGAAGAGGCTACAGGAGGAGATGTAGAACAGGCTACAGGAGGAGATGGTGTAGAACAGGCTACAGGAGGAGATGGAGGGGGTGGGGGGGGGGGGGGAGGGGGGGGGGGGGGGGTGTAGAAGAGGCTACAGGAGGAGGTGTAGAAGAGGCTACAGGAGGAGGTGTAGAAGAGGCTACAGGAGGAGGTGTAGAAGAGGCTACAGGAGGAGAGGTGTAGAACAGGCTACAGGAGGAGGTGTAGAACAGGCTACAGGAGGAGGTATAGAAGAGGCTACAGGAGGAGATGGTGTAGAAGAGGCTGCATTACCAGATGGTGTTGAAGAGGCTGCAGGAGGAGATGGTGTAGAAGAGGCTATAGGAGGAGATGGTGTAGAAGAGGCTACAGGAGGAGGTGTAGAAGAGGCTCAGGCTACAGGAGGAGGTGTAGAAGAGGCTACAGGAGGAGGTGTAGAACAGGCTACAGGAGGAGGTGTAGAACAGGCTACAGGAGGAGGTGTAGAACAGGCTACAGGAGGAGATGGTGTAGAAGAGGCTACAGGAGGAGGTGTAGAAGAGGCTACAGGAGGAGATGGTGTAGAAGAGGCTACAGGAGGAGGTGTAGAAGAGGCTACAGGAGGAGGTGGTGTAGAAGAGGCTACAGGAGGAGGTGTAGAAGAGGCTACAGGAGGAGATGGTGTAGAACAGGCTACAGGAGGAGGTGTAGAAGAGGCTACGGAGGAGGAGGTGTAGAACAGGCTACAGGAGGAGGTGTAGAAGAGGCTACAGGAGGAGATGTAGAACAGGCTACAGGAGGAGATGGTGTAGAAGAGGCTACAGGAGGAGGTGTAGAAGAGGCTACAGGAGGAGGTGTAGAAGAGGCTACAGGAGGAGGTGAGAAGAGGAGGGGGGGGGGAGAAGAGGAGGGGGGAGGAGGGAAGAAGGGGAGAGGAGGAGGGGAGAGAAGGGAGGGGGGGGGAAGAAAGGAGGGAGAGGGGAAAAAAGGAGGAGGGGAGGGGGGGGGGGTGTAGAACAGGCTACAGGAGGAGGTATAGAAGAGGCTACAGGAGGAGATGGTGTAGAAGAGGCTGCATTACCAGATGGTGTTGAAGAGGCTGCAGGAGGAGATGGTGTAGAAGAGGCTATAGGAGGAGATGGTGTAGAAGAGGCTACAGGAGGAGGTGTAGAACAGGCTACAGGAGGAGGTGTAGAAGAGGCTACAGGAGGAGGTGTAGAACAGGCTACAGGAGGAGGTGTAGAACAGGCTACAGGAGGAGGTGTAGAACAGGCTACAGGAGGAGATGTAGAAGAGGCTACAGGAGGAGGTGTAGAAGAGGCTACAGGAGGAGGTGTAGAAGAGGCTACAGGAGGAGGTGTAGAACAGGCTACAGGAGGAGGTGTAGAAGAGGCTACAGGAGGAGGTGTAGAAGAGGCTACAGGAGGAGGTGTAGAAGAGGCTACAGGAGGAGGGGTAGAAGAGGCTGCAGGAGGAGGTGTAGAAGAGGCTACAGGAGGAGATGGTGTAGAAGAGGCTACAGGAGGAGATGGTGTAGAAGAGGCTACAGGAGGAGGTGTAGAAGAGGCTACAGGAGGAGGTGTAGAAGAGGCTAGGAGGAGATGGTGTAGAAGAGGCTGCATTAGGAGGTACAGGAGGAGATGGTGTAGAGGAGAGGCTACAGGAGGAGGTGTAGAACAGGCTACAGGAGGAGGTGTAGAACAGGCTACACAGGAGGAGGTGTAGAACAGGCTACAGGAGGAGATGGTGTAGAAGAGGCTACAGGAGGAGGTGTAGAAGAGGCTACAGGAGGAGGTGTGAGGTAAGGAGGAGGTGTAGAAGGCTAAGGAGGAGTGGTGTAGAAAGGTAAGGAGGAGGTGTAGAACAGGCTACAGGAGGAGGTGTAGAAGAGGCTACAGGAGGAGATGGTGTAGAAGAGGCTACAGGAGGAGATGGTGTAGAAGAGGCTACAGGAGGAGATGGTGTAGAAGAGGCTACAGGAGGAGGTGTAGAAGAGGCTACAGGAGGAGGTGTAGAAGAGGCTACAGGAGGAGGTGTAGAAGAGGCTACAGGAGGAGATGGTGTAGAAGAGGCTACAGGAGGAGGGTGTAGAAGAGGCTACAGGAGGAGGTGTAGAAGAGGCTACAGGAGGAGATGGTGTAGAAGAGGCTACAGGAGGAGGTGTAGGACAGGCTACAGGAGGAGATGGTGTAGAAGAGGCTACAGGAGGAGGAGGTGTAGAACAGGCTACAGGAGGAGGTGTAGAACAGGCTACAGGAGGAGGTGTAGAACAGGATACTGTGATACTGTCAGTACACAAGAATCAGAAATACTTCGCTGAATGTTATAGTTGCTCTGATACACCTTATATTCATGTACACTTTACTACCCAGCTGTATCACACTAAAACCAGTCAGATTCAAGTCAGCATCTTTATTAGAGGCGGTGATCACGTACAGTGTGTACGATATGCTGAGTTTCTGGTCTGGTGGATGTGGAGTGGTGGTCCAGGTGTGAAGGGCTGTTTTACATGGAGGATACTTTCTCTACAATGTTTGATCTGATTTAAATGACTGCGGAACAACGGAGGGTAAAGGACTATTTCAGATATTTTCTGATAGTCAGGAGCTCGTCTTGTCTGAATCTGTGTTTCAGTCTGCATCTTAATAAACTAAACTAAAGTCAATGAAACATTTAGCATAAAGAAACAGAGGAGTATTTAAAATGTAAACTATGTACATAATGATGTAACATATAACAATATATGTAGAGTAATATAAATAAATAAATATATAAGAAATATGCATAAATATGTGCATCAAACACAGACAACATATAATTACAGCGTAAATAGGTAGATAAGAAAGAAAATGCTGATAAGTGGGATTTATTAAGTTATTACATATAAGAATAGTATAGATAATAGAGAAGAACTCAATAAAATATTTCATGAAATGTACAGTATTAATTCCAGAGTATTGCATGGTTTTATTATTATTATTATTATTATTATTATTAGCATCATACATGTTATTATTAATAATAATACATACTAATACTACTACTACTAATAATGATATAATACATAAATTATTGTACGTTTAACTTTAATTCAGTGGATTTTTATATAGGCTCAAACAGAAGTTGTCTCAGGACTCGTCATATAGAGCAGCTTTAGACCTCTGTAATAATAAAAATAAAAAAAAGTTTGGAGCTGTGATATTAGTAGAGAAAAAGAGGTGCACAGAGAAAGAGAGGGTGCTCTCTCTAAACAACCGAAGAGAAAAAAAATGAGAGACGTTAATCGGAGCAGCTACTGTCGTGTCCGGTGTGGTTTCAGGGATGGATGATGGGATGTGCTACAGCTCTGCAATGAGGCGTCTGTTGGTGTGTTTCTGGCTTGTGAGCGCCACCTGCCGTCTGAGGTGAGGAACTGCTGATTCAGTGAACACATACTGTACAGTGCTTCTGTGCTATCTGCCTGGATGGTTGAGATGTAAATCGGGTCGTCTAAGAGTTGTGTGTTTACATGCAGCCTCTCCCAGGACGTGACTGGAACTCCCAAAGAGGCCGAGTTAAATGACAACATCACCGTCTTCACCCGCATCCTGGACGGCCTGCTGGATGGCTACGACAACAGGCTGCGTCCTGGCCTGGGAGGTAAGCCCTCGACACGCCTCTCTGATTAACACACCTGCTGCAGAGAGCTCTGCACTGTAGATACAGAGGTCTGGATGAGAGATTACAGCCCTCAACGCTCTGCACAGCAGCACCGGTCTGTTAAATGTGTCTGGATTCACCAAGTCTTTGACAAAGACTCATGCTCTGCTGTTCACGCCTCCTCTAAATATGATTTAATGGCGTCGTGAACACACGGCGGAGCAGACAGCGAGCTGCTGTGACCTTGAGAAAGTCATTATTTCTGTCATTCATAAAGCAGCGACAACGGAGAGGAACGAAAAGAAAATGATTCTCCTGCTCTAAATATTGATTATGAAACAGTACAGTATTTAGATCATTATAGATCAATACCATCAAATGATTATGCATCATGAGCTCTATTTGGCCCAATTAAAGTACAAATGTTACTGCAAACAACTAAACTAA
>CAMQGK010000650.1:5032500-5035000 GCA_947000775.1 Pterois miles
ACCGTTTATTCTAAGAGTTCACTGGTGAAGCTGAAGATGATGATGAAGATGATGGTGATGTGTCCTCTAACAGTTGTGTGCTCTCTCCTCTCAGACTGACGATATCAGCAGAGTGTCCCATGCAGCTGGAGGACTTCCCCATGGACGCCCACGCTTGTCCCCTTAAATTTGGAAGCTGTGAGTAAAAACGCCTTTAATGTACACAGCGAGTAACAGCAGCAACTAATACAGGACTCATGTCCCCCACCAGACACACTTCACCCTCTGAGACCCACAGTAGACCAGTTTTAGACTGTTTTAGGGGGGGTCCAGGGGTCTTTAGGGGGTCTTTAAGGGGTCTTTAGGGGGAGACAGCAGGGCAGCAGTAGATGTCTCATAGAAAGCTGGAACCTGGAGATTAATCTGAGATGCAGCTCAGCTCTGAGGGTCCAGTTGTTCGAGTCATAAATCAGAAATAAACATGAATTAATGAATTATTTTTAAATTATTTGTAAAAATGTATATGGGTTTACAATATGATGGTATTAGTATCTGATGTCTCTATTATGTCTCATCAGTTGTTGCAGTAATTTCTGGGTTGATACCATTTGTTCCACAGATTTGGTGCTAAATTGAACCATTTTTTACCACTGAAGAATTGATAAAAATGATCAATAATCCTCCTAAATACCACATTAAGACACAAGACCTGGAGGAACACCATAGAAGAAGACATGCTGGGATTTGGGATCAACAACTTTTTGACATTTGGAGATTTCTGTATTTTTCTCTGATTAGATGTTGATCACTAGTGTAGTGTGAAGGTCTCAGAAACCCCCTGATAGTCAGAGTAGCTCTAGGTCTCTAGTTACCAGGATGTAGTAGTAGTAGTAGTAGTAGTAGTAGTAGTCAGAGTAGCTCTAGGTCTCTAGTTACCAGGATGTAGTGTAGTAGTAGTAGTAGTAGTAGTAGTCAGAGTAGCTCTAGGTCTCTAGTTACCAGGATGTAGTAGTAGTAGTAGTAGTAGTAGTCAGAGTAGCTCTAGGTCTCTAGTTACCAGGATGTAGTGTAGTAGTAGTAGTAGTAGTAGTAGTAGTAGTAGTAGTACTAGTAGTAGTCAGAGTAGCTCTAGGTCTCTAGTTACCAGGATGTAGTAGTAGCAGTAGTAGTAGTAGTAGTAGTAGTAGTAGTAGTCAGAGTAGCTCTAGGTCTCTAGTTACCAGGATGTAGTAGTAGTAGTAGTAGTAGTAGTAGTAGTTAGAGTAGCTCTAGGTCTCTAGTTACCAGGATGTAGTAGTAGCAGTAGTAGTAGTAGTAGTAGTCAGAGTAGCTCTAGGTCTCTAGTTACCAGGATGTAGTAGTAGCAGTAGTAGTAGTAGTCAGAGTAGCTCTAGGTCTCTAGTTACCAGGATGTAGTAGTAGTAGTAGTAGTAGTAGTCAGAGTAGCTCTA
This sequence comes from Pterois miles, assembly GCA_947000775.1. Classification (NCBI taxonomy): domain Eukaryota; kingdom Metazoa; phylum Chordata; class Actinopteri; order Perciformes; family Scorpaenidae; genus Pterois; species Pterois miles. Next base: position 5,033,931 of record CAMQGK010000650.1, read on the forward strand.
GGTCTCTAGTTACCAGGATGTAGTAGTAGTAGTAGTAGTAGTAGTCAGAGTAGCTCTAGGTCTCTAGTTACCAGGATGTAGTAGTAGTAGTAGTAGTAGTAGTAGTAGTAGTCAGAGTAGCTCTAGGTCTCTAGTTACCAGGATGTAGTAGTAGCAGTAGTAGTAGTAGTCAGAGTAGCTCTAGGTCTCTAGTTACCAGGATGTAGTAGTAGTAGTAGTAGTACTAGTAGTAGTAATCAGAGTAGCTCTAGGTCTCTAGTTACCAGGATGTAGTAGTAGTAGTAGTAGTAGTAGTAGTAGTACTAGTAGTAGTCAGAGTAGCTCTAGGTCTCTAGTTACCAGGATGTAGTAGTAGTAGTAGTAGTAGTAGTAGTAGTAGTCAGAGTAGCTCTAGGTCTCTAGTTACCAGGATGTAGTAGTAGTAGTAGTAGTAGTACTAGTAGTAGTCAGAGTAGCTCTAGGTCTCTAGTTACCAGGATGTAGTAGTAGTAGTAGTAGTAGTAGTAGTAGTAGTCAGAGTAGCTCTAGGTCTCTAGTTACCAGGATGTAGTAGTAGTAGTAGTAGTAGTACTAGTAGTAGTCAGAGTAGCTCTAGGTCTCTAGTTACCAGGATGTAGTAGTAGTAGTAGTAGTAGTAGTAGTAGTAGTACTAGTAGTAGTCAGAGTAGCTCTAGGTCTCTAGTTACCAGGATGTAGTAGTAGTAGTAGTAGTAGTAGTAGTAGTAGTAGTAGTACTAGTAGTAGTCAGAGTAGCTCTAGGTCTCTAGTTACCAGGATGTAGTAGTAGTAGTAGTAGTAGTAGTAGTAGTCAGAGTAGCTCTAGGTCTCTAGTTACCAGGATGTAGTAGTAGTAGTAGTAGTAGTAGTAGTAGTAGTAGTAGTAGTAGTCAGAGTAGCTCTAGGTCTCTAGTTACCAGGATGTAGTAGTAGTAGTAGTAGTAGTAGTAGTAGTAGTAGTACTAGTAGTAGTCAGAGTAGCTCTAGGTCTCTAGTTACCAGGATGTAGTAGTAGTAGTAGTAGTAGTAGTAGTGAGAGTAGCTCTAGGTCTCTAGTTACCAGGATGTAGTAG
>CAMQGK010000650.1:5040000-5075000 GCA_947000775.1 Pterois miles
TACTACTACTACATACTGGTCTCATCTGAAACTAGAGAACCTGATGGATCCATCAGTCCCAACCACGTCAGACTACTACTACTACTACTACTACTACTACTACTACTACATCCTGGTCTCATCTGAAACTAGTCTCATCTGAAACTAGAGAACCTGATGGATCCATCAGTCCCAACCACGTCAGACTACTACTACTACTACCACTACTACTACTACTACTACTACTACTACTACATCCTGGTCTCATCTGAAACTAGAGAACCTGATGGATCCATCAGTACCAACCAGGTCAGACTACTACTACTACTACTACTACTACTACATCCTGGTCTCATCTGAAACTAGAGAACCTGATGGATCCATCAGTACCAACCAGGTCAGACTACTACTACTACTACTACTACTACTACTACTACTACTAGTACTACTACTACTACTACTACATCCTGGTCTCATCTGAAACTAGAGACCCTGATGGATCCATCAGTACCAACCAGGTCAGACTACTACTACTACTACTACTACTACTACTACTACTACTACATCCTGGTCTCATCTGAAACTAGAGAACCTGATGGATCCATCAGTACCAACCAGGTCAGACTACTACTACTACTACTACTACTACATCCTGGTCTCATCTGAAACTAGAGAACCTGATGGATCCATCAGTACCAACCAGGTCAGACTAGCTGGTAGTGAAGGAGGTTAAATGAGGCTCCAGACTTGACCTCTGACCTCCAGATGTGTGGATGTAAATGGGTTCTCTGGGTCCCACCAGTCTCCCCTTTACAGACATGCCCACTTTATGATAGTCCCAGTCAGTCTGGATCAAGTCCTAGTCAAGTCAGCACTCTGACACACTGACAGCTGTTGTTGCCTGTTGGGCTGCAGTTTGTCATGTAAGTATTTTAATTGATTGACCGTCCTAATAAATCCATAAATATGGTAAATGGGCTGCATTCATATACTGTAGCTCCTCTCTAGTCGTCATTCATACTCATTCATACTGCAAACCATTGTTTTAAAAAGCAGAAGCGAATCGTATTGATGTATTTCTGTTGTAATTCTAAAATAATGATAATATAATTTTAAGATCCTGTAATTCGCTTTTGGTTTTTAAAAGAATGCAAAAATATTTCTGAGGGTTACGAGTGTGAATGAGTTTTAATTTTTTTGTTTTTGAGGAAAGTTTAATTTGATCATAATATGGGTTAAATAGGCCTATAGAAGCATTTTGCTTGTGTTCAGTCACTACTTAATACCAAGACTGATTATACTGTTTATACTTACTGTACTAGGTGTGATGACTGAATGAAAACACTACTACTACTACTACTACTACTGTTACTACTAGAGTATTGTTTCACATCACAGAGGTGACAAAGTGGACTGACTGTGTCCACCAGAAACTGCAGGAGGAGAACTTCAGAGAAACCGGGGCTTTGTTGACCCTGAAGTGCTTGTTGAAGTCTCAGAGATCCAGCCCATCATGGGAGGTTGTGAAGTGTAAAGTCAGCGTGGTGGAGCCGTGTATCCCGTTTCCTCCGACTCCATTAACCCTCACTAATCCTCTGACCTAATGGACAGCACTCACCATGAGCTGCAGGCTTTCAGAGACCTGGACTCCCCTGTCTGGTCCTCATGGTCCTGTATGTTCTCCAGCTCTGTATCCTCTTAATATGACTCGTTAAGGAAACCTTTCAGAGGCTTTTATGCTCTCAGCTATTTGTTCCTCCCACTAGGTCCAAATGTTCAGTGTGCGTTTCTCTGGTCGATTTGTTGAAATCACCAGCAGCGTAGAGTTATACTGCTGTTTCACTCCTCGGTACGCCTCAGACTGAGTTAAATGCTTTAAACATCACGACTGTTTTTTCCTGCCTGCTTCACAGATTAAAAAAACAACTAAACAGGTAAAGTAACTGAGACAGATTATCCTGGAAAAACCTTGAATTCATTGAATTTAGTCTCAGTCAGCCTCCCAGGTCTTCATCGTCAGCTCAGCAGCTCAGCACCAGTTAAACGTCATTTGACAAGGTTGAACTGTTGGACCTGGGGAACAAACGGACCCCCTTTATGTACAGGTGGAGGTGTGTGATGGACAGAAAGAGCTGAGACGGTGTAAATCCACTGAACTATCCCTGTGGCTGGGTCTGAGTGACGGTGTTTCATGATCTGTGTCGGTCACACAGGACGAGGCGTCATGTTAGTTTACATCGCCGTCACGTTTCAGGCCCTTTTATTCGCCCCTCTCTGCTTTGTTACGGTGCTAAATTTGACCCTATTTAATCTCTCTAAACCTCTCCGCTGTGATTTCCTGTTAGTTTTCTCTCCCTGTTCACAGATCAATACCGCTCAGATCTACCTGTGAAGTATGTCTACAGCCAGGAGACGTCAGCTTAGCCTGGCATAAGAACTGGAGTAGGGGGTACCAGGGTGGTCCCTAACGCTCCCAGGGTCCGATGGTCTTCATATATACTAAGGTTCACACCTAAAGGTCCGGTAGCTGGTCTGGTTCATGTTCACAAACCAGGGAGGGACCAGGGAGCGCTTGTTTGGTCCACATCAGGGTTCGGTTCCTGCGTTCGCACCGACCCAAACGAACCTCACCGAGGAGGTAAACCGTCCAGAGTTCAACCGGACCAAACGAGGCTGGTGTGGACCACTGCCTGGTTTCAAAACCACATACTACAGACCGCTGACCAGCGCAGTACTGCAGTATGTACTGTAACTGTGTACTACACGCTAGTATGAGGTAGCACTACTGGTATAGTATAAGGTTGTACTGCTAGTATAGTATGAGGTTGTACTGCTAGTATAGTATGAGGTTGTACTGCTAGTATAGTATGAGGTTGTACTGCTAGTATAGTATGAGGTTGTGCTACTAGTATAGTATATAATATATAGTAACAGCTGGTCTCAGTCTGGTCCAGAGGTCCTCAGATATTTCACTGACTGGACTCAGTTGTTTTCATTGTTTTCATTGTTTTCATTGTTTTCAGTGTTTTCAGTGTTTTCAGTGTTTTCTGTGTTTTCAGTGTTTTCTGTGTTTTCTGTGTTTTCAGCGTTTTCTGTGTTTTCAGTGTTTTCTGTGTTTTCTGTGTTTTCTGTGTTTTCTGTTTTCTGTGTTTTCAGCGTTTTCTGTGTTTTCTGTGTTTTCTGTTTTCTGTGTTTTCATTGTTTTCTGTGTTTTCTGTTTTCTGTGTTTTCAGCGTTTTCAGCGTTTTCTGCGTTTTCAGTGTTTTCTGTGTTTTCAGTGTTTTCTGTGTTTTCAGTGTTTTCTGTGTTTTCAGCGTTTTCAGCGTTTTCTGTGTTTTCAGCGTTTTCTGTGTTTTCAGTGTTTTCTGTGTTTTCAGCGTTTTCAGTGTTTTCTGTGTTTTCAGCGTTTTCAGCGTTTTCTGTGTTTTCAGCGTTTTCAGCGTTTTCAGCGTTTTCAGCGTTTTCTGTGTTTTCAGCGTTTTCAGCGTTTTCAGCGTTTTCAGCGTTTTCAGTGTTTTCTGTGTTTTCTGTTTTCTGTGTTTTCAGCGTTTTCAGCGTTTTCTGCGTTTTCAGCGTTTTCTGCGTTTTCTGTGTTTTCAGCATTTTCAGCATTGTCAGCGTTTTCAGTGTTTTCAGTGTTTTCTGTGTTTTCTGTGTTTTCTGCGTTTTCTGCGTTTTCTGTGTGTTGTTTTTCCTCCAGTCTTCTTCCTCTCCCTCCTTTACCTTCTACACACCTGCTCTGAATCAGCCCCGTTAGTTTTCCTCAGCCAATCAGCTCCTTTCCCTCGCCTCTCCACCTGCAGTAGTTTGTGTTTCAGTTGGGTCTTTGTTGGGTCTTTGGTTTCAGTTCTGTGACGTTCAGTTCGCCTCGTCTGCATCAAAACAGATTCATCTCTAAGTTTTGTTCTCCAGTGTTTGGGTCCACCTGCTCCATCCTTTATGCTTTCAGGGAGTATAATATATATATATAGTATATAATAACAGTAGGCAGTGAGCTGTTTTCAGCATATTGACCAGAGAATTACACATAGCTGAGAACAGAGCGCCTTTGAAAGGTGTCCTTAATGTGAGAAGACAGTACAGGGATCAATAACTCAACACAGTTATTTAATACGCACATTCTGGCTTCAACATTACACGGACACATGATGAACGCATTCCTGAATGGACCTACAGCAAAACAGAAAACAACCACAAAGAGACTCGAAATAACTACAAAAGGGCTGAACAACTATAGTACTGTGTCTTGGTATGTGGGAGGGGTGGGGGGGCAGTCGTCTCCCGCCTGTCAACTCAAGGTCATATATGATGCAGACTGCTTTGTATTATGATTGTTTTTAACCCGCGGTGCAGAGGGAAATTAGAGTCTGTCCCTAAATGTCAATGACGACAAACATTATAGCACCATGCAGTATCTCTGCTGTGCATTAAATGAGCGTAAAGCAGATGACAGGTTTAAAACCATGACGTTGTCAGGTAGAGCTGCTGAGGGACTAATGAGTCCATCAAGACATCAAGACAGAGACAGAGTCTTTATGCTTTTCATTGATAGGGACCATTAGAGCTCATGATAGGTGAGATGAACTGAAACTGACCACAGCCTCTATTCTCCACTAAAGATGACTCAGACGAAGCCTGAAAAAGTGTTGCGATGATATTTTTGTTCCTGCTTGACATTAAAACATTTCCTTTTTGCTGGAGATGATGCTGGATCACTGCTGGAGGACACTACACTGCAACCTGCTGACATGATTTTGTCAATTTGCAAAGCCATGCTACCATCCACAAACCTTTATGTACACAGTGACATTTATTTAAAAGGGCCGAGACCCCAAATCTTTGAACAGAAAACATGTATTTTAAAGGACAATCTCACAAACAGCAGCGTCCCTCAAACTCAAAGTGAAGCTGACAACAGATATTTAATGTATTATCAGCTTAGCTCACAGAATACATCAACAGTCCATTCTAGAGTATAAATACATACATACCACTGTATGTACTTGGACTGGTAAATAATACATGAAAAAACAGACATCTTTAAAGCTAATATCCTGTAGATAGTGCACGGTTAGTGTGAGCTAGTGATCTGTTTTCAAAGGTTGAGCTATTAAAAAAGGTTTAAACATGTCAGCATATCTGCTGGTTTCAAATGTAAGACCTTTTAAGACCACTATGAATGTACTTTAAGACCTACTTCACATCCGTACTGCTGAGAAAGTACTAAGGACCTGAAAGAAGAGTGCTCGTTGCTGCTGTGTGACTGATGCCTGGTTCCTGAGTTTAAGTCCAGATCAGCTCAGTTTTTAGTGGAGGTGGAGCTCCACACGCTGTCTGGAGGTCCACTGATGCTCTGATGATCTGGACGATTTCACGAACTGCGGTGCGACTGAGCTGGTCCATCAGATAATTCACAGGTGCTGCTTTAATTGCAGTAATAAAGCGCTGCAGTAACTTGATCTAAAGACACTGGCTGGTGTAAATGTTGGGTTTCTGTTTACTGTACTGAAGATATAGATATGAATGCCAGATGCTCTGTAGTTGTTGCTGACAAGTCCTAACAGGGTCAACAATAGATCAAACCCTCTAAATGAGATCATTGCATTGCTTCCTCACCCTTAGCAGAGTCATTGATTACTTAATTTGATTTCATTGAATCAACTATTTAAATTCCAACAAAATACACAAAACCGTCTTTAGCTTGTCCAGACTGCAGCATGTGTAACCCTGACTACACCGGCTTTTACGTTCACTTCTCAAACGATTTCTTACCTTAACTTGTAAAGTAATAAATGCATCTTTACTCCGTATACAGTGTAGTATGTGTATGTAACTGTAGCCTCGATGTACAGACAAAACTCCCAAATGTCCATAAAATCATCAGGAGCAAAAGAGGATTAATAGTCAGGAATAAAATGTGAAATAAATGTGTGCTTCTCAGAGAAAATAATCAATTCAACCGCTCACTCAATTCTACAAAGACGTATCTGAGACAATGCAGAGTGTCTTTGAGACGATAATCCAACCAGACTGGTTGACTGGGGTCAGTCGAAATTACTGTCTTCTAACACCACAGTCCCTGGATTAATGCAGTACTGTTAGATTAGACTCTGCACACACACACACACACACACACACACACACACACACACACACACACACACACACACAGCTTACAGTATTTGTGCTGTTTGTGCTACACTACAGTGTGAGTGAGTTTTCATGATGAACGAATCACAGACTTTTACCTGTTGAGCCCTTCAGGCTGCTGGTTCACCTGGACAGACAGACTCAAAATAAATCCAGACTAGCTCCTCTACTACCAGGTCTATCTCAGGATCCTGGTCTCTATGGATCGGTAGGACCTGAGAGGATTCATCCTCAGTGTCAGTAGCACTGTGACTGTTACTATGTCTGAGTAAACTGTGATGAACCAAAGGAAACATTAGACAATGAATACCACTATTATAGCAGTGACGCCATGAACAGAGATGAACTGAACTCATTCAGCTAACTGAGCCAAAGCAGACAGAAACAACACAAAGCTCAGAGACTCTACAGAGGTTTCAGTCAGGACAGGACCAGGAGGACTCTCCGTTTGGATATCTGGATACCCAAAGTGTGCCAGATGGGTTTTCTACCTCTAGAAAGTGAATCTGTCTATAAAATCCTCCTGATATCCACCACAGGAGACTATGAGCACACAGTGGAGGCTTCAGCCGTGACACTGACCCTGTGGATCATCACAGTCTGCCACTGTGGACGGTAGAAAATCAATAAAAATAACTAAACTGTATGATTTTGACTCCAAATGCAGTAGCTTTATTACAATAATTAAATATGATCAAGTAAAACTTAGTTAATAACAAATCAGATCAATAACAATGTAAATAAGATGATAAAAAATAATCCAAAGTCAAGTAAAGTAAAAATGTAATTTCTCATTACTGAAATCATGTTTGGACTAAATCCACTTGGAGCGTTTTAGTGGCGTTAAGGCCTCGACTTTTAGAAACTAAACACCACCACAGTGCTTCATGGTACCAGTACCAGGTCCGCTGGGTAACAGAGGTTCAGGTTTACTATCACACAGCAGTCAATGAGACTAAAATACTTCCTCCAAAGCTGAGAGGTCAAACGCTGAGAGCAAACCCAGAATCTCAAACTGTGCCAACATTCACACCAGTAACATCTGTAACATCTGTGTGTCTGATTACATCAGATCCAAACACCAGCTCTTAACTGTGACACCAAGTTAATCTCTGCGTAATGAAGCAAAGTGGGTCAAAGGTCAAAAGTTGCATCATAACATCAGAAACCGCCGAACGAAGGAGCACCGACGCGCCGCCGCCGTCTGACGATCCAGAAACAAACAAACTGTCGACATCACCGATAAACCTCCTTCAAGATAAAAGCTGCTGTTCATTCATCACTTCCTCTAGTTTTTCATCAACAGAAGACCAAATATCTAAACCAGGGGGGTCAAACTCAGTTTGATCCTGGTCCACATCAGCATCATGGTTCCCCTCAGAGGGCCGGTTGGAACTGTGAGACTATATTAATATATCTACTCTTGATCAAATTACAAAACTGCCTCTGCATTTGATTATTATTAGTTTCAGTAGTAATTTATTTAATAACTAGCTCTGAAAGTAGAAGTTTAGGAAAAATAATTGCAACACAAATATTGAACAATTTATTTAAAAAATGAGTTCAGTAACAAAAACACGTCAATATATCTGCATGAATATAGACACTAAAATACTGTATGTGGACACACACACACATTTCTATGTTATTATAACATAAATCCATGAATTTATGAGATTCAGAAACCCTCATCATTACTCATCCATCAGAGATCAAAATAACTCTAGTGAATAATAAAGGTCGCCGCTGCTGGAAACCGCTGATACTGAGACGCTTCAGTGTGTGTGTGTAACAAAATGGGGATGCATTGTGGGACATGTAGTTGGAGGACACTGTGCTTCTGTGAAGTGGCATTGAACCGTATGATAAGCATAATATACTCTATGCGAGCCCGCGGGCCACATAACATGAGCTAGGGGCCTGATTTGGCCCACGGGCCTTGAGTTTGACACGTGGTCTAAGTTTTTCCTTAATGTTAAGAAAGGTCCTGAGATTCTTTACATCTTCTTAAACCACAGAAGTATTTGTTCTTGTGTTCTGAACGATGAATCGTCCTCATACACTGAAGCTGTGTTACACTTATAAAATAACACAAAAAGATGCTTGTGGCTCTATTACCCCTAACTAGGTTATTTAGTTTAGTTTAGTTTAGTTTATTTGGTTTAGTTTAGTTTAGTTTAGTTTATTTGGTTTAGTTTAGTTTAGTTTAGTTTATTTGGTTTAGTTTAGTTTAGTTTATTTGGTTTAGTTTAGTTTAGTTTAGTTTATTTTAGTTTATTTGGTTTAGTTTAGTTTAGTTTAGTTTAGTTTAGTTTAGTTTAGTTTAGTTTATTTAGTTTAGTTTAGTTTAGTTTAGTTTATTTGGTTTAGTTTAGTTTAGTTTATTTTAGTTTATTTGGTTTAGTTTAGTTTAGTTTAGTTTATTTAGTTAAGTTTAGTTTAGTTTAGTTTATTTGGTTTAGTTTAGTTTAGGTTAGACCTAGTTTAGTTCTTTCAGAATGAAATATACACCTGTAATGATAATTACATTATTAACTTATCATGTGATATTGTTATTGTTATTATTATTATTATTATTATTATTTGTGTTTACATGTGTCTTTGTTTACATCACAGCGTCACCAACATGATGCCAGAATAAACTTATAAATAGACTTTATAAGAAAGATTTATTGTTTTGGTTGTGTGGTTTAATTTTTTTTTTTATTTATTTAAAATATTTTAATATTGTTTTTTACATCCAATTATTTATTAAATATTCTTAAGCATTTAATTGATGACACAGACCATGTTTTCTTTAGAAAACACTGATCATGTTTAGCTGCTTACCAAGAATATTCAGTTTGCATCAGATGTAAAACTCAAGTCTGCATCTGTCTGTATGGTTTTTCATAGATGCGTATCCGGTCTCGGAGGTGGTCTACACGTGGACTCAGGGAGCGGCGAAGTCAGTGGTGGTGGCGGAGGAGGGCTCGCGGCTCAATCAGTACCATCTGATTGGTCAGACAGCAGGGACAGAGGACATCTACACCAGTCGAGGTACCGTAAAGGGCCTTTACCACCGTTCTGTCATCCCTTACAACTAGGAGAGGATTTAACCTGCCACCCCCCAATATTTTAGTCTAGTCTGCCTGAATCATCGGACGTAGATTGTGCTCAAGTATCTGTTTTATCATATATCAGATACAGATCAATATAGATACCAGAGCTGGATGATCCACCCATCTCCTGATTCAATACTAGCACCATACTTGGGTTCAGAGTTGGGGAGGGTCAGGGACTTTGTAAAATCTCTAAATGAATCCTTATTTTGAAAAGCGACCGTAGTCCCAGGTGTCTACTTCCTCTAACTCCTCCAAGGTGGTCTCTAGCTCTCCGTCAGCTCCGTTCTCTTTATCCATCCATGGTCAGCTCCATCGGGGCCGTCTGAATGCATTTAACATAAATGTCAGTATATGGAGCTCTACGGTCGTAGCGTCGGCCCGTCGGACCACGGAGACGAGAGCGACGGCCGGCCGGACCGCACGTTACCGCCGGACGATGACGCTTCCCGTCCGTGACGGAGTTAGCGTGCAGCTTTAGCCGTGATGTCTAGCTCTGCTTTTCCAAAGTGTTTCCCTCCTTTACTGGATGTGTAGTGTTTACCAGGCTGGATTTAACATGGAGGGTGGAGGTCGGATCCACGCCCACCCTCCACCCTTTAATACTTTCTGAGGTTCGTTCTGGTTGACGGACACCGAACGGATATGACGTCACGTTACTCAGACTACCACAATAAAAGTGGTAACTTCCTTCTACCTCCACATGGACTCAGATGAAGCAGATATCTGGATTCTAGTGTTAAAACATCGTTTTATACATCATAAAAAAATTCATAATTGATATGTTTTTCCCACCCCTAGTATATAGCTTGGGGGGGGGTCGGTATTAAGTGGTTCATGGGGCAGTTCGCTAGTCCTGGGAGAATGACACAAACTGGGTCGGTCCCCTGTTAGACATGAACAAATGTCCTGCTGCTCTACGACCGTCTTCATCCAGTCGCTGCAGGACGTTAAGCTCCAGCCTTGTTATTCTGCTCTCTGTTATTACAGTGTGTGCCATCCAAAGATGTTGTGAGAAAAACAATTTTATTTCAAATCAAGCTGGATAGAGACAATGAATGAATCACAAGGATTTGAGGAGGCCTCCCACACATAGCCAGCTGTCCCCGAGGGGGGGGCAAAAAAATCACTTATCCGTGGTCTGAGCCATTGGGTCTGTAGGGTTAATCCGCATGCAGGCCCATCAGTTGTGCTTTTACCGAGTGACGTCACCGTTCAGGGATTGGCTGCAGCGGCGGGGACACGTGGGGCGGGGGGGGCGGGGGGGCGGGGGGGCATGTGCTTAATTCTGTTATGTAAAGAAGTATAATAATATATTTCAGCTGCTTGTTGCTGGTGAGTGTCTGTGTGATTATACGGAGGTATATCTGCTCTTTACTCTGGATAATGCTGGAGAACTGAACCGTCCGCGGTGCTGCTCACGGATCCAGACTCAACACACCAGTTATATATTCCTCTGTGTGTAACTATGTCCCATCATGCACTGCTCCGACTCACATACAGCCAGCGTGGCCTTAATTAGCATCGCTAATCTGAGGTGCAAACCCTCTTTAACAATCCAAGAATAGCTCCGCTCACACTGGGCAGAGGTGACCTTTGACCTCACAGGTTAAGAGGATGAAAACATAGACACAGGAGCTGCTCTGACAACCAGCACACACATCAGGTCAAAATGCAAAAGATCAACAGATGGTTCTGATCCGTACTCACCAGTTGACCAACATCGCCGCGTTGTTCTCCGCTATGAACGGCAGTTCCCCGCAGACTCTCCAGAAACCAAACAGTAAAATCCACCACAACCGCATTTTCACGCCTTGGAGATGTCCATCCACGTCCAGGCCCGGCAGGCGGTCAGATCAGGGTGGCGCTGGTCCAGTCGTGCCACCACAGAGCAGGGCTGCTGGCGAGTAGTCCTTGGAGCGAAGGCAGCACACCTTTCATTAAGGACATGATGCTCGTCGCCGCATCGCGGAGCGTCCAGACCCCCCCGTCCCTCTCAGCCACCCTCTGCTTCAGTCATCTGTGCACCTGCTTGTAATCACGGCTGATCCAGGTCTGTTAGCGGTGGAGCTCAGGAGGGCGAGGATCCCCAATCAGAGACTGGCCCGGCCCGACAGGATCCTGACAGGACGGGTCGGACGCTCTGCTGCACATAGAAAGAGGGAGAGAGAGAGGGAGGGAGAGCGAGGGAGATATACAGGATGCAGATTGTGACAAGGGATTAGTGAGACAGAAAAATCCGATTTTGCCAGGAGAAAACAGCAGTCATCTGTGGATTTCCTTTAGTTTATCAGACTCCACGGCTCACAGGATTTTTGAGAAAGAAAAATCCTTCAAATGCAATCTTCAGTTGGTTAACAGGACACGATGATTCCCCACAAACCTGTTTCTCAGCCATTTAGTTGACACTTCCATGTTTAAAGAGAGTCTGACCTGTAGGTCGTCATATACACAAAACGCACACTGAACACCTCAGAACACAGATATTATTTATTTAGATTATAGTTAATATGCAGTACTATCACAACATTACTACTCAGTACTGGATGCTTCTTTGTAATGTCCTAAATACTTTATGACTTTATTGTCACATACGTGGTATTTGATCATTTAATCCACACTAAGCACCTTAAAGCGCCCAGGGAGCAAATAAGGGTCCTGCACTTTGATATGCAGACAGCAGGAGTCGGGGATCGAACCGCCGACCTTGTGATTAACGGACGACTCGCCCGCAGCCGCTATCTTCTTCACTGTGGTGCTGCCACTTTTAGAGGAGGATCTGAACACGATCTCCAGAAGAAGCCAACAGCTACTTGATAAGCAGCTGGCTGAGAGAAGTCCGTCAGTCCGTCTGCTGTCGTTTCCTGGTCGTCGTCCATGAAGGACCTCTGATTGTGTCAGCTGTGGTTTGGTTGCCAAGACGACAGGTTGAGGCTTCTCAGACAGGGCACAACTCTAGCTAATACAACTTCAGTACATCTCAAACATAATCGAAACATCTTCCATTAGGTTTGAAATCAGTTTGAAATCATTAGGTTTCCTTAGTGTGAGCAAGGAACTGATTCACCCCAATTACAAACACAAAACCCCTCTTTTTCAAACATAGAAGAGTTTTCTTTTGGCTTTCTTTGGCTGTTTTCATATTTTTTTCTGCATTATTCTGCTGTTTTTTTTTTTACATTTTTCAGACATTTTTGACACATTTACATAAAGCAGCATATTTGTCCACTCCCATGTTGATAAGAGTATTAAATAATTAACAGATCTCCCTTTAAGGTTAATTGTGAACAGATGAAAAAATGTGATTAATAGTGATTAAATATCTTAATTGATTGACAGCACTAAATATACAGTATATGTAGGAGGAGTCCTCCTCTAAAGCATTGTAGCTTTAGCAAACATTACCAGGTGTAAATGGTGTATTTGTTGAGGACTATTTTAATCAGCGGATTAATACACATTTGGTGCTGTAGTGAGGATTTACAGCAGCAGGCTGGTGTATAATAAACAGTACCTGTGTGTTCATGGTAATGAAGGTGGATGATAAGATAAGATAAGATAAGATATTCCTTTATTAGTCCCACAGTGGGGAAATTTACAATGATGATTACATGATGAGTCTATTAATAGCTTCCAGTCTGTTCACTCTCTGTGTCCTCAGGTCACACTTCTCCGAGCACCCACTAGCACCCACTAACACCCACTAACACCCACTAGCACCCACTATCACCCACTAACACCCACTAGCACCCACTATCACCCACTATCACCCACTAACACCCACTAGCACCCACTCACCCACTAGCACCCACTAACAATCACCCACTAACACCCACTAACACCCACTAGCACCCACTAGCACCCACTAACACCCACTAACACCCACTAACACCCACTAGCACCCACTAGCACCCACTAACACCCACTAACACCCACTAGCACCCACTAACACCCACTAACACCCACTAGCACCCACTAACACCCACTAGCACCCACTAGCACCCACTAACACCCACTAACACCCACTAGCACCCACTAGCACCCACTAACACCCACTAACACCCACTAACACCCACTAACACTCACTAGCACCCACTAGCACCCACTAAAAACACCCACTAACACCCACTAACACCCACTAGCACCCACTAACACCCACTAACACCCACTATCACCCACTAACACCCACTAGCACCCACTAGCACCCACTAACACCCACTAACACCCACTAGCACCCACTACAACACCCACTAACACCCACTAGCACCCACTAACACCCACTAGCACCCACTATCACCCACTAACACCCACTAACATCTGTGTCCTGTGTCAGAGGCTCCAGTCAGCCTCTGGTCGTGCGGTGGTGATGCTCCAGTGAAGGAAACATCCTGGTGGAGACGCTCATTTCCAACATGATGCTGTGTAACACATGTTGAAGTAAATTAGGGCTGACAGAGAGTTATATTAAGTATTTAATAATAATATATACATCCAAAAATAGTTTATGAAATAAGGAAAGATCCCACATTATTCCTTTTATTATTATTATTCCACATTAATTTTTATGAGTTATTCCCAGATGATATCTGTGTTTGTTGGGTGTTGAGGTGTGTGTGTAGTAGTGTGAGTAGTGCTGTCCCAAAGCTTTAAAGCCCAACAGACGGTATTCGTGACAGTGCTAAAGTGAATATATAATTAATAAAATCAACCAGGATTCGGATAATTATTAGACTTTATCAACATATGAAACATACACCTAATCTGTTCTCCCCAAAGCCACCAGACTCGTCATTTTACCTCGCTGAGCGTCGTAAAACACACTTCACTCAAACTGGACAGAAACTAAATAAAACTCATCAAACCTGCGTCTGTTAGTCTTCCACGGTTCCACCAATCAGCAGCTCTGGTTTGAAACAGAGTAATTAAAAGATATTGATGTTAGCATTGATAGTAACGAATATTTAAAAAGTAGTGACCGCCGTAACATTTTTATTACCAACCCTGTTTCAAAGTACTTTGGTGACGTTGAACGACAAAAACGAAAGGCTGCTCCTCCACTAGCAGTGTGTTTAAAGTCAGGAGACAAATAGGAAGTTATTTACTGAGTCCAGAGTGGCGATGACAGCCCTGTCCTCGTCTTTGACAGGTCAGTACACCGTGATGATGGCTCACTTCTACCTGAAGAGGAAGATCGGCTACTTCGTCATCCAGACCTACATGCCTTGCTTCATGACGGTGATTCTGTCGCAGGTTTCCTTCTGGCTCAACCGGGAGTCTGTGCCGGCGCGGACCGTCTTCGGTGAGCCTGGAATCAGCCGTTACACTGTGTTTATATACTGTATGAATGTGTCTGTTCAATTACTGCAGACTTTTCAATCTCAATGAATACATGAAGTTAAATCATGCACACAGCCATAAATGTGGCCTCCTGTCTCTGTGATGTGTTGGAATAAAGTCAGAATCGTGAGTCTGGTCAGTAGAAGTGACCCGGTTTTCTCCTCAACCCCCACCAGGTGTGACCACGGTGCTCACCATGACCACTCTCAGCATCAGCGCCCGAAACTCGCTGCCTAAAGTGGCCTACGCCACCGCCATGGATTGGTTCATCGCGGTGTGCTACGCCTTCGTCTTCTCGGCGCTCATTGAGTTCGCCACGGTGAACTACTTCACCAAGAGGAGCTGGGCCTGGGACGGGAAGAAGGCAATGGAGGCCCAGCAGCCCAAGGTGTGGACCGCTAGCGTCGATGGTGGAGAGCTGGCTGTGGAGACCAAACTATTCTGGGCTCAGAGAGCCAAAAGCCTCACAAATTTAACAGCTTGTTGTGGGGCGAAGCCTCAGAGTCCACACAACAATTACAAGTTTGTCTGTTTGTCTGACTGTATTGTGCTCCACAGGTCAGTAGCTGGTGTCTCTCATATCGTTGGGTTTCTAGGTGGTAGTCTCAGTAATGTTCCTCGGCTGGTAATGAGGGGTTTACAGATGACAGGAATGCCTCAGAAAAAAGGATAAACTTGCAAAGTATTGATCTATCCAAACTGCATTTTTCTTTTTTCTTTTAGTACGTACTGCAGCTGTCCTCACTAAGCACGTACTGTCACATGCAGTATTGGGACATAATGTCATCAAACTGTCATCAATCAGCACTTCCTTGCAAAATGCAACCAGATGCAGACGGTCATCCGGGTATTTATGCTGCAGGTACAGGGACGTACTAAGTCATTTAACTAATGAATATGGTAGTATGGGTATTGGAACGCCTTCAGTGCAGTTGCTGGATATATTTTTAGGAGAAGCTGACTCTTGTACGAGTCTCAGTGAGGCCTAAATGATGTCAAAGACAGTTTATGTCCTCTAGTATTATTATATTATATTGTGTCGGGCATCCATCCATCTCGCTTATACTGAAGCGCTGCACCACCGTCCAGCCCATGTTGGCCTGTCAACCAATTAAGATATTTATTTTCATTTTGCTTATGCAGCATCACAGCACATGCAGAGGAATGGCGTCTGGTTACACTTGGAGGAGGACGGAGGATATCCAGCTGTTGTTATGATACGAACATGAAACAAACGACCATTTTAACACCACTCTCACTCACCGCTTAGCTTCATTCCAGATGTTCATGCTGCTGTGGCTTGCTTTCGTCACTTCTGTTTCTCTTCTCGTGCACTGATTGGCTGTTCAGCTTAAACCAATCAGAGTGATTTCTCTCACTCAACATGTTGAATTGGCCTAAAAACCTTTGACACAGGCAGACGAGAGCCGACGGTGAAGAACATCTGGTGGCCCCAAACTGTGCGTTAGCGGGACGTGTCGGGGCCTTTAGAGGGTTATCTGCGTGAGAAAGACAGGCAAACAAAGAAAATGTGTTTATAATAATTCATCCCCTTGTAGTGATCAGTAAATATAAGCAGTTTCCACCTCAACAGTTAGCGGTACAGCAGCTTTTAACACTGCTGTGGCTTCAGACTAACAGCTGTTTGAATCTCTTTTCCCTCCTTTCGTTCTCTACTCTGTTCATTCAAGAGTGGTAGTGTGGAAAGAGAGAGGAGAGAAGTCACACCTGATAATAACGTGAGAGATGGATTTGGCCGGAAGTAGAGGTTTAGAAATGGTGGATCAATAGATTGATAGTTCAGTCGGCCAGTTCATTACCGCTCAAGTACATCGATCCCTCCATCCGTTATTCTCTCTTTCTCTTTTCTCTATGCGTGTTGTGAACTACCTGTTTTGTTATGTCCATGAATGTGCACCACCTTTTGGGTGGTGTGGATGCTCAGCCACTGTTTGTATCT
The DNA here is from genome assembly GCA_947000775.1 of Pterois miles. Taxonomy (NCBI): domain Eukaryota; kingdom Metazoa; phylum Chordata; class Actinopteri; order Perciformes; family Scorpaenidae; genus Pterois; species Pterois miles. Next base: position 5,056,528 of record CAMQGK010000650.1, read on the forward strand.
CCCCACAGAAGAAGGATCCTCTGGCTCTGTCTAAAAAGCCAAACAACACCTGTTCAGCTGGCGTGAATTATACTACCAACCTGACGAAGGACACCTCCATCTCTACCATCTCAAACAGCACAGCCGTCCAGCTGAAACCGTCTGAAACCAAGACCCCGGACCCCAAAAAGACTTACAACAGTGTGAGCAAGATTGACAAGATGTCCAGGATAGTGTTCCCGGTGCTGTTTGGGACCTTCAACCTGGTGTACTGGGCCACGTATCTCAACAGGGAACCGGTGATTAAAGGGGCTGTTTAAGACCTGCCATCGGGATCACTCATCCTCCTGATTCAGGATTTCATAACTAAATCAGTGCCACTCAGTCCTTGTATCATAGACCCCCTTTACACCTGGCATTAAAATGGGTTTTGGGTGACTGGATTATAATCGGAAGGTGCTTGACCAACGCAGTGAGGACGGATTGTGATCCGATCGGCCAAACTAACTCCAGAGGTGAACAGGGACGCTTTGTGACCACACTGAAGTCATTTCAATCCACAAACTGAACAACTACGTCAACAGAAATATTGACACAACTGTTCCAAACCAGCGAGGAAGCAGCCGTTAGCGCCAGATAGCGAGCTACGCTACCTGCAAAATAGCTTGTCAGCATGGACACTTGAGACGGGAGTCAAGATGAGACGCTTCAATCCGGTCTGACGAAAGTCAACGGTCGTATCGCAGCCGAGTCATAGAGCAACGGCTACGCTAACGGTGGTGACCTGGCTGCAGTGCTAACAAGGACGATGTGACGTTGGGTTGTTTGAGCGATCGGATCTCAGTCGGATCTCAGTGTGGACTCTGGAGACCAGAGGTGTGGACTCAACTCAACTTGGACTTAAGCATTAGTGACTCATGACTTCACATGGACTTGAGCCTTTTGACTATAAAAGACCTGATACCCCCCAAGACCCAGGATAAAAACATATGTTGTGTGCATGGAGACGATCAGCTGCTCATTTATGTTTTGAGACATCATTTATTGTTTTATCTGAGAGGAGGACATACTGGTTGGGGGGGTTATCTTGTTTTTATTGCTGACTCATCATAACTTATAACCCTTATAGAGTGCTATAGGAACGAGTCCTAAAACCCAGAAATAAGTAAGCATTTATCACTTCCTGTTCCCTCGTCTGAAGTCAGGTCTGTGGTCAACACAAGCTGAAGAGTGGCCTAAATGAGACTAAAGGTCATCACGCCGACTCGTCCTCCTTTAGGCCTCACTGTGTTTATACTCGCGCTCATGTGACCGTGGTGTAGTCGGTTTGTAGCCTAACGGCAGCGTTTTACTTCTGCTGCTTGCATTCACACTTCAAAAATCAGAGTTAATGGTGGCACTTGGTGTTCATTAGTGGAGATGATCTTGAACAAAACCTGCCAGGATCATAAATGTTTGTGTCGGGTCTGTTTAACCAAACTCCAGGTTCCTCGACCAGTTAGTCTGCAGGGTATCTCAGCTCTGTTCCACTTCATTTTAGTCCTTTTTGTGAAGCAGTTACAGCGTTACGTCAGGTGGTTTCCATCAAAGTTACATCTCGTCTGGTCCAGCACTGACTTGATGGTCCATAAACGTTAACTTATTACACTTTCACTGTACGCTATAATAGTCAAGTCATTTTTATTTGTTCAGCCCAAAATCGCAAATCACAATTTAGCCTCAGGGGGCTTTGCAGTCTGTCCAGGATACGACACCCTCTGTCCTTTACAACGTGACCCTCTCATCGGATAAGGAAAACCAAAAAAGATAAACTTTTCAACAGGGAAAAACGAACAGAAAGAAAGCTCAGGAAGAGCAGCAGAGGAGGGATCCCCCTTCAGGACGGACAGACCTGCAACAGACACCGTGTGGACAGAGAAACAACATCATGAAAATACAACACTGACAATCCACATGACAAAATGAATACATATAACGTGAACATACGTGAGATCAGCTTCCCGGCAGATAGAGCCAGAGCAACGCGACCTCCTCTCCACCGTGGAACCTTGAGAGAGGACCAGAATAACCAGGATTCACTATAACGGTCAAAAACTGGCTGCAGTCCACACATACGCAGACTTTACAGTATCTTCCTCTTTACCACACAGTTAACCTGACTTACAGCACTATAAGCTGTCCTAAATAATAAAAGGACTATTTTAGCACTATCACAAGAAAATGGTAAACATCATAAACCTACATGGTGGATACTTAAACTATGCAAAAACTGCTGTACAAACTACAACTTCTGCAAGATGCCTGGACAACATAAATAATTTCACCAAACATAAATATGTGCAGATTTGGCTTTTACCGTTTCTTTCTTATTTTCTGCAATAATCCAAAACCCAATGGAGCAATCCCATTGGCTGTGAGTGGAGGGAACCAGTGCGAGGCTAACTTCCTGGTGGACTGCAACTATTCGTCGTCCCTGGAGCTCTCTATTGGTTGTTGGCAACGTTTGCTTCATTGAACTTCCGATAAACTTGTTTGATTTTATCGGCACTTGGAGATGAGAAAACGACTGACTGAAGGCAGCTTGGACTGAGTTTAATGACCATCTCACACTAAACGGTGGAGATCACAGCAGCAGACCGCAACTCTAGCAAAACCCTCTCCGACATCGGAAAGAAGTCTGCGATAGTGAAATCACTTGCGAAGTCGTTTGGTGTGAGGTCGGCATTAGTTGTAAAACAAAGACTTGGTCCCACCTCTGCTGGAGAAACATTTAAATAGCCGGTTATCAACATTTTAGTGTCAGGAGTAAAGGGGCAAATAGATGTTTTGTAGGATAACACTGCATGTCTGAGTTGTCTTGAGTTTGTACATGAATGATCCGTTTCCTTGAGACAGTTTGATTTCTCTCATTTGTCACTGATAAGTTTCTGATATCTTAGCGTTTGGTATTTCTATTTTCTCTGTGCGTCTACAGTAGATGATGGTACAGCGAGGCCTGTTGCTATGCAAAACTACACTTTTACTGTGTCATTACTCTACGGCGGCTTTCACCTTCATGACTCCTACTTCGTACAAACGCTGGGGGTCCAGGTGTTAGTCTGGGCCCGGCCACATGGGACTTTGCTTCCTTGTTCAAAGCAGATGAATAGCCATGCTAAATGTGTTGCCTTCAGAGTGTGATCACTCGTTATGAATGCACTGAAACTTCCTGCAGTTATTTATCCAGAAGCCACATTTACAACTTTCATTAAATCCTCTTCTGTTGCTCTTCGTTTTGGCCAGTTTTAGACAGATCTACAGTGAAGACTGTTTCCAGGTGGCCATGCTGAGAATCCTGTAGGTAGGTAGGTAGGTAGGTAGGTAGGTAGGTAGGTAGGTAGGTAGGTAGGTAGGTAGGTAGGTAGGTAGGTAGGTAGGTAGGTAGGTAAGTAGGTAGGTAGGTAGGTAGGTGGGTAGGTAGGTAGGTAGGTAGGTAGGTAGGTAGGTAGGTAGGTAGGTAGGTAGGTAGGTAGGTAGGTAGGTAGGTAGGTAGGTAGGTAGGTAGGTAGGTAGGTAGGTAGGTAGGTAGGTAGGTAGGTAGGTAGGTAGGTAGGTAGGTAGGTGGGTAGGTAGGTAGGTAGGTAGGTAGGTAGGTAGGTAGGTAGGTAGGTAGGTAGGTAGGTAGGTAGGTAGGTAGGTGGGTAGGTAGGTAGGTAGGTAGGTAGGTAGGTGGGTAGGTAGGTAGGTAGGTAGGTGGGTAGGTAGGTAGGTAGGTAGGTAGGTAGGTAGGTAGGTAGGTAGGTAGGTAGGTAGGTAGGTGGGTAGGTAGGTAGGTAGGTAGGTAGGTGGGTAGGTAGGTGGGTAGGTGGGTAGGTAGGTAGGTAGGTAGGTAGGTGGGTAGGTGGGTAGGTAGGTAGGTAGGTCGGTAGGTAGGTAGGTAGGTAAGTAGGTAGGTAGGTAAGTAGGTAGGTAGGTAGGTAGGTAGGTAGGTAGGTAAGTAGGTAGGAGTAGGTAGGTAGGTAGGTAGGTAGGTAGGGTAGGTAGGTAGGTGTGGTTTATGTAGTGTAGGGAACATGTATATATGCCCTGCTTTTAGAGCAGTATCACTAAGCCAGTAAGGTTAGTTTCCATGTTATACATACATATATTATACATATACAGCAGCACAGTGTTACTGTTGAGAAATGAGCAGAATAGCTTGAGCTTTGGCAGTTTTGACAGAATATACTGTATGATGCTTTTTTAAAATATATATATACATATATATTATATATATATGTATATATATATGTATATATATATATATATATATATATATATATATATATATATATATATATATATATATATATATATATATATATGTATATATATATATGTATATATATATATATATATATGTATATATATATATATATATATATATATATACATGTATGTATATATATATATATATATATATATATATATGGATCAGTTTGCTGTTTCTATAAGCTTTGATGAAATATTCTTGATACATGTTTGGATGCTTTTTGTCCTCATTTAGAGAAACGTCTGTAGTTCAGAGTCTGACGTCAGGTTGTCAGTCAGACTAATCGCAGAGACAGAAGGTCACAATGATTGTTCACAATGATTGTTCACAATGATTGTTCACAATGATTGTTCCATTTTGACCATTATGGTCTTTAAATCATGATTTCTTATATTTAAGGCATCATTAGGAAGTCAAGCATAATTACGGTGTTGGCATTAAATGAGTGCTAGCTTAAAGGAATAGTAAAGTCACTCGCTGTCTTGCTGAGAGGCAGATGTTCAGATTGATCGCGCTCTCGTGTCTGAACAGTAAAGATGAAACTGGTTCACTTAGCTTAGCACAAACACTGGAAACTTCAATGAGTCTGTGCACTAAATATGAAGCTACAGCCAGATGACTGTTAGCTTAGCTTAGCATAGCAATGGAAACAGAGAGACTGGCTTTGCCTGAAGTGAAGAAATGGTAGCTACCATCACCTCTAAAGCTCACTCATTCACGTCATTTTGTAAAAACAGGTTGCACCATAAAGGTCTTTGCACACCAAGTCAGCTGTTGTGCAAAAAAATCTTACGCAATGTGTTTTATTGTGAGAATTCGCCACACGAGATGAAACTGAATTAATTACGTGGGTGTAATGGATAGTGCTCGTCCCAAACGGGGCTAATGAATGAATGAATGACATGACTGCTCTCTTTTCTTCATTCATTCTCTGTGATCATCTCCGACCCCGAGCTGCTCTGCGATCACTAATCTCACTGATCTGTCTGTAAATTCAGCGCCTCTATGTTCTTTATTTTCTTTATCGTGAAGTGCTTTGTGCTCTGAAACAGACTAAATGTTTTCAGACGCCATTTTGGACGATGTTATTTGCACAGACGGCTCTGAGTGGTCAAACAACCTTCTTCTGGCTTTTGACAGATGCGGAAAAAAACACAGAAAATCAAACCTGTTCTGAAAACTTTAATGATGGAGGAAAGTTTTGGAGAAACATGATCGACACAACGTGAGATCGTGTTTAATTTTAAGTGTACGATGGACTCGGTGCGCAAAGGCCTTTAAGCCTTTGGTCACAACGTTAAAATGTGGGTACAAGTACTTTATGGGTAGGAGTCCGACAGAGACACCTCTCGGTTTCACACTCGAAATTATACTAAAAAAACACAACTTGTTTTTACATTTCAGTTTAAATAAATGAACAAACAAGGGTTAGTGTTGTGGTTTAGAGGTTCCTTTGGACAGAGCCAGGCTAGCTGTTTCCCTCTGTTTCCAGTCTTTATGCTAAGCTAAGCTAACGTCTCCTGGCCCCAGCTTCATATCAAGCAGAGAGAGATTTTTTCAATCTTCTCGTCTAAAGCGATCTTTTTCCGTGAGTTTCAGCGCTGCAGGCATCCCCTCCATCCAGAGTCCGGCCGGCCGGCTCCACACTTCGAGACTGTTGTCCGTGTGGATTGAAATATGAATGTGATCATGTGACTTTATGCCTTCTGTGTGGACGCCTCTATTTAATACACCAGTTGTATTGTATTATTATACTGAAGTGACTTTTAGTTTCAGGCTGTTCTCTAAATGCAAATATCTGAAGCAATAAATAACGCTCATATAATTAATGATTTCTGTTTATGGTAATAATATGTGTTCACTTTCATTCTGCTGATGACTTTTTATCCAGATGTGATCTTTTTCTAGATATGGTTAAACTTTGATTCATTTTAGCTCCGCTCTATGGAAGATGGAACCTGCCAAAGTCAATAATTAATAAATAAATACATGCAAAAAAAAAAGATATTAAAAATGAATGCAGCCATTAATTAATTGATCTGGAATATCTGGAATAAGTTGATATTTCTGTTTTAATATTCTGTATTTATTTGTATTCATTCCATTATTTATTTATTTATTTATTTATTTATTCATTCATTCATTTATTTACTTGCTTACTCTTCTGTTTAATTTTTTTGTTTAATATTTTATTATTTGTCAAAATGTACTTATTTATTTTAAGATTATTTTTAGAACATTTAATGACATTTTTTATTTATTAAGTAATTTATTTATTTAGTAAGTTTTTTTTTTTTATTTATTTGTTTGGCATGTTCCATCCTCCATACACCCTCCCTCAGAAACACAATGCTGTCTGACCAGACTTTATTTATTTATTTTTAATATTCTTTTTGCTATGTTTAATGATATATGTATTTATTTATTATTTGAGTCATTAATTTATTAGTTTACTTTGGCAGGTTCCGTCCTCCAGGTCTTGAGCAGGTTAATTTATTTATTTATTTTAGTGAAATGCTTGTGCAGATGAGCGATAAGGGTCTGGGCCAGTGAAAACCTGAACGTTGTTTTCTTTCCTAATTGTTATGCGAACCTGACTCCAATAAAGCTTGACTGGCTCCATCAGCCTGCTGTTGTCGGGCAGTTTTCTCTGCTGTGATACAGATACAGTGTGATGCAGTAGATTATGGAGAAACGTACATATTGAGATCTATTTCTGCCGTGGATGTGATAAAACGCTGCCTTAATCGGCCCTGATGGAACAACGGTCCGAACGTGCTGCTTCTGCTTTGATTATAAGCAGAGTCCAGATCATGGTGGCGGTCTGGTAAATCCATCGCAGGGTTCTCTAGTCTTGTGGCGGCAACATCTGGCTCACATCTGTTTGTCGAGGATTTAGCTCCATTTAAGTTGCTTTTTCCATTCAGCAGGCCCATACTCTGCTCCAAATTAAGCTGCCGCTGATGCTCCGAGTGACATCAGCCATAGCATCATACAGTACTAGTATTAGACAGTACTATCTGCTGTATACATAGTATTATACAGTACTTCAATCATAGCATGTAGCTGAGAGCCAGAGAGGGGCCTCGATGTCATACAGTACTAGTATTATACAGTAGTACCTGCTGTATACTATAGTATTTCACAGTACTTCAGTACCTAGTATTATACAGTAGTATCTGCTGCATGGTACAGGATTATAAGTAGTTCTGTGTCTGGTTACAGAGTATTGCTGCATGGTAAGGATCAAGAGTAGTATTGGTGATGGTAAGGAATATAAGTAGTATTGTGATAAGGTTTCAGTGTTTGCTGCATCTACAGGTTCAGTGTTTGCTGCATACTACAGGATTACAGTGTTCTGCTGTTCTACAGGTATACAGTGTCTGCTGCATCTACAGGATATAAGTAGTATTGCTGTTTACAGTTTTAGTGTTTGCTGCATACTACAGGATATACAGTGTTTGCTGTTACTAAGGATTATAGTAGTTTGCTGCATATCAGGATATACAGTGTTTGCTGCATCTACAGGATATACAGTGTTTGCTGCATACTACAGGATTTACAGTAGTTCTGCTGCATACTACAGGATATACAGTAGTATCTGCTGCATACTACAGGATTATACAGTAGTATCTGCTGCATACTACAGGATCATACAGTAGTATCTGCTGCATACTACAGGATCATACAGTAGTATCTGCTGCATACTACAGTATTATACAGTAGTATCATGTCTTTTGGTTTTTAGGGACCAGAAGTGAAGGCAGAGCTAAATACAACCGAACGCTGAATAAGATATTTTTGGGCAACCAAAATGTTATAAATACCGTGAAAGGGTTAAAGTTGTAAGACAAAAACATATTCAACTTCAGACTGGACATCGCCGTGGTAGCGACCTGTCAATCACCAGGTAGCCCCGCCCTAAAGCATCCCCTGCTTTATGGTCTAGCTGAGTCTAAATGGACCATAACTTACTAAATGAACATCCTGTACTGAAGAAGACTGAAACTAGTGACTGAGACCATAAACTGATGTTTACGATGTTTACTGAGGTAATCAATCAGAGGAGGATCATTTTCTCAGAGACTTCTATCGGACCAGAGGAGTCGCCCCCTGCTGGCTGCAGACAGGATGAAGGTTTACGTCTCCTCAGCATCGGCTTCACTTCTCAGACCTGGAGGTTGACGCCTGGTGAAAACCAGTTAGTGAGCTATTGAGGGACTAGCTGTGATATTGATCGGTGATTACAGTGTAACATGTGTTCCTGTCATGGCCGTGCACCACAGACAGGTAGCCAATCAGTGAGCTGTATCCAGGCTGCAGGACTGGAAAGTGTTAACAGTATGTCTAAGTGGTTCTAATATAAGGCTCTATTCATTATGGATACTATCTATGACACGTCTGTGCTGCGTCAGCAGGAATGAAAGGACACACACACACACACACACACACACACACACACACACACACACACACACACACACACACACACACACACACACACACACACACACACACACACTCTGCAGCTCATGAATGGAGCTGGTTTGATTTGTGGATGCTGAGTCGGCACTTTCTGCTGCTACTACTCAGTGAATAGACCTGCTGGCATCCAGCAGTTAGATCACATATTTATATGTAACTGACCTCATATTACCATGAACCCACAACAACATACAGTCACTGCTCTGCTGATCATACGAGGACCAACATCTAGATCATTTCACTGTTGATTTTAGGACACATCACACATGTACTGTATGTTCCTTCTAGTACCACTGGCAATGACAGAGTACACAATATTACATTAATGAAGTCTATCTTTTCTACATCTGAATGATCACTTCACCTTGACACAAGCCGTGCAGGTAATAAAAGCCTCACGCTCATAGTGGCGTTACCTTTAATGTTTCATGTCGTGGACGTCGTGGACGTCGTGGACGTCAGCCATTGTTTTATGGCCCACTGTTCTGAAGCCTTGAATTCAGGTTGTCGCCATCTTGGTTTTTTTCAGCATGTTAGATGAAAGATGAAAACACACGTTTGACAGCAAAGTAAATATAAGAATATAAATAAAGACAATCATCATAAATAAGACAGGACTTCACACCAAAACACGACAAGAAAATATAAGAAAAAATATATATAAGAAAATATATATGAGAAAATATAAGAAAATATATATATAAGAAAATATAAGAAAATATATATGAGAAAGCATAAGAAAATATATATATAAGAAAATATATATATATATATATATATATATATATATATATATATATATATATATATATAAGAAAATTGTAAATCAGTGAGTGTGAGTGTGTGTGTGAATGTTGATATCAGTGTGTGAATGTAGTGTAACATGTAGTGTAAAGAGCTAATATATGTATATATATGTATATATGTGTATAGATAGATAGATAGATAGATAGATAGACAGTACTTGTTGACAGTACTCATTGACAGTACTCGTTGACAGTACTTGACAGTACTTGTTGACAGTACTCATTGACAGTACTTGTTGACAGTACTTGTAAACAGTACTTGCTGACAGTATTTGTTAACAGTACTTGTTAACAGCACTTGCTGGCAGTACTTGGTAACACTACTCGTTGACAGTACTTGGTAAAACTACTCGTTGACAGTACTTGGTAACACTACTCGTTGACAGTATTTGGTAACACTATTGAAGTTCTTGTTGACAGTTCTTGTTGACAGTACTTGTTAACACTACTTGCTGACAGTACTTGGTAACACTACTCTTGCAGACTTGGTAACACTACTCGTTGACAATACTTGGTAACACTACTTGTTGACAGTTCTTGTTGACAGTACTTGTTAACACTACTCGTTGACAGTACTTGGTAACAGCAGGCTGAGTGTCCTGTCTGTAGTCGTGCAGTTGTGCAGTGAGCCAGCAGAGGGCGACAGCAGGCAGCTGCAGAGCAGCAGGCGGCTGCAGAGCAGCTGCAGAGCAGCAGGCGGCTGCAGAGCAGCAGGCGGCTGCAGCAGGCGGCTGTCCAGCCCACAGCGCTGAGTCGTCTGTCTGTCCAGGTCAGACAGACTCTGCTGTCAGTCCTGCTGAAACGCTGAGAGGACGACGTGGTTCAGGTTGGTGCCGTCAGAAGCAGATGAATGGATATTAATGGGATACTGTGAGCTACCACACTGTCATCAGGGGATTATTTATCTCAGCAGCTAATTTCTACCCTTCAACAGTCTTTTGTGTTTGTCGGAGGAAAAACACCACAGGGACACATTATTGTTGTTCTTTTGGTTCTCATTGCTTCTCTGAGACTGATGATAGCCAATCAGAAAGCCTCTGATTGGTCCTTTATTAGGAGAGAGAACCGCGCCTACTTCCTGTTACTGATCCTCAGATTTAACTCATTATATACAACATGTGGTCACAGTTTTTAGTCCCATCTCTCTAAAGACAGTACAGCTTTTATTTAAAGAGCCACCATCTCTGGGGAGAAAAAACAACCCTGATGACGTCATAGTGATGTCATCAGGGTTATATTGGCATTCATTCAGCTGATTGGAGATGAAGATCGATCATCGCCAATCGGCGTATGACGCATGCCAGTTAGATATGTGTGCGACTTGCTCTGACGTCAACGAGGGCAACAATCACCTCACAAGATCGACACGGCCACAGTTCTCCACCGACTGCAAGACCTAGAGCATTATGGGAAATGCCTGGCTGTCACCTGATCAAAGAGCTGATTGGCTCTTAGATATGACAACAAACGTCCAAACTTTCTGTGTAATTGTAGTATTTAACACTAGATTGTAGGTTATTAGTCTCATGTTGTGCAATGAATGTTTCATCTGTTAACAAACATCTTATGTGCTTGATAATAATAATAATAAGAATAAGAAGAAGAAGAAGAACAACAATAATAATTATTATAATGAAGGTTTTTTTAAGCACTTATCAGAACAAGTGTTTATTGCAAAGTTTTTCACAAGGCGGACATTAAATAATAAAGGATGAAAACCAACATCAGATAGACACACATTTCCACATAGATTTACAAACAAATATAAATAAATGTCAGCGTGTTCTGAAAACTACAAACGGCCTACAGATCAGCTGTAACAGGATGTCACTATCTGACTTCCTGTTGATTCTTTGAAGGCGGCTGGTAACCATCTGAACTGACCACAGATTTTAGTCTCCGCCCCCTGCTGCTGTATACTGGAGGTGTAAAGTCCGAAAGAGGCGGGAATTTAGGATGCAGGTTCTATCCAGTTGCATTATGGGAAATACAGGATTCAGTGTTTTTGCAGCTGATGTTTAAATATCAGTATCTCCACCTCTGCTGCACAGATTAAGACTTTTATTTTCTGTCTCTCGTTGGTTCAGTAACTTAAAGAAGGAGAAATACTAAATAAGTGGAGCTCCCCTTTAACTGTGCACCCCACTGCTGTAGCTATGGAAACACGGCAGACACCCTTGGCTACAGCTACTAACACCGCTTCCATAGCCGTGGAAACACGACAGACACCCTCGGCTACAGCTACTAACACCGCTTCCGTAGCCGTGGAAACACGACAGACACCCTCGGCTACAGCTACTAACATCGTTGCCGTAGCTACAGGAGGCAGACACCCTCGGCTACAACTACTAACACCGCTGCCGTAGCCGTGGAAACACGACAGACACCTTCGGGCACAACTACTAACACCGCTGCCGTGCCGTGGAAACACGACAGACACCTTCGGGCACAACTACTAACACCGCTGCCGTAGCTACAAGAGACAGACACCCTCGGCTACAACTACTAACACCGCTGCCGTAGCCGTGGAAACACGACAGACACCTTCGGGCACAACTACTAACACCGCTGCCGTAGCCGTGGAAACACGACAGACACCCTCGGCTACAGCTACTAACACCGCTGCCGTAGCCGTGGAAACACGACAGACACCCTCGGCTACAGCTACTAACACCGCTGCCGTAGCCGTGGAAACACGACAGACACACTCGGCTACAGCTACTAACACCGCTGCCGTAGCCGTGGAAACACGACAGACACACTCGGCTACAGCTACTAACCCCGCTGCCGTAGCCATGGAAACACGACAGACACCCTCGGCTACAACTACTAACCCCACTGCCGTAGCCATGGAAACACGACAGACACCCTCGGCTACAGCTACTAACACCGCTGCCGTAGCTACAGGAGACAGACACCCTCGGCTACAGCTACTAACACCGCTGCCGTAGCTACAGGAGACAGACACCCTCGGCTACAGCTACTAACCCCGCTGCCGTAGCCGTGGAAACACGACAGACACCCTCGGCTACAACTACTAACCCCGCTGCCGTAGCCATGGAAACACGACAGACACCCTCGGCTACAGCTACTAACCCCGCTGCCGTAGCCGTGGAAACACGACAGACACCCTCGGCTACAGCTACTAACACCGCTGCCGTAGCCGTGGAAACACGACAGACACCCTCGGCTACAGCCACTAACACCGCTGCCGTAGCTACAGGAGACAGACTACAGAATCACTGCTACAGGTGGTTTTGCTCTGTAAGGTCACACGCTTTTAAGCAGCACTTATTGTTATCTATTTAATCTATTTTAATGGTTTTAGTGGAGTCTATGTTGTTGTGCATCAAGATGGACGTTTCCTCCGTACCACTGGTGAATAGTTAATTTTCACCATTGAACTATCGAAGCTCAGTGTGAGTAAAGAGAGTGAATATTTCTCGTCCTCCTCTTCTGGTCTTAAACATGTGGAACAACCCAAACCCTGACGATGAGTCTGATTCATTCATGGTCTTTGGCATGAAACCGGTTAACCAACCTACAGGTACAAATAAAGCAACCTGAACCTGACTACAGGTGCATCACCAAAATAGATCAATTAATCATTAAAAATATAATAGTAATCAAAAAATACATAAAGACTGCAAAAAGAAGGAAAGTAGGAGTAAATACTGGATATGAGGATATAATTAATGTTACTGACACCGATTTATTTGCTTTAACGTTAATGTATTATCTACACACTAAAATATAAAATATCGCGGTACCGGTATTGGGTCAAACTAGCACTGACCCAGTACCGACCCTGACCCAGTACCAACGCAGTACCAATGAGTATAATAATCCCAAATCACAATTATACAATTATAGTGTGATATGTTATTATTAACATTAGTTCATTCAGCAACACTAATATGTGGTTATTTTGACCCAGTAATAATATCATATTCATATTTTTGTTGGGTCTAAAATTACACCCAAAATGGTGCTATGTTATTCTATAAATATTTATATATTTTAGTTTTGGGTCACAGACCAAACCAAAAAGGGTGGTTATTTTATATTTCTGTTATTATTGACCCAGACTAATATGTGGTTATTTTATATTTCTGTTATTATTGACCCAGACTAATATGTGGTTATTTTATATTTCTGTTATTATTGACCCAGACTAATATGTGGTTATTTTATATTTCTGTTATTATTGACCCAGACTAATATGTGCTTATTTTATATTTCTGTTATTATTGACCCAGACTAATATGTGGTTATTTTATATTTCTGTTATTATTGACCCAGACTAATATGTGGTTATTTTATATTTCTGTTATTATTGACCCAGACTAATATATGGTTATTTTATATTTCTGTTATTATTGACCCAGACTAATATGTGGTTATTTTGACCCAGCAGCATCATATTTATAGTTCAAACCAAAATGACATTTTCCCGCAGTGGTCCCATTAATCATCCTTATATTGGATCCTCCATTAAACCAGAAATCATATTTTTGTTAAATCTTTTCAGTGATCCGGCACCGACTGATTTATCTGCAGTGGAAGTTCAGAAACTGTCACATTATTAAATAATGTTCCAGTCACAAAGTCAGATTTTATTTTTATTTGGCACAGAAAGTGTTTTAATGTTGGTTTAACAGTTCTGATGGAGGCCTGAAGCAGTCCCCGGTACCGAGGGGGGACGCGGACTGACCGGGGACCACATCGGTACCGAGGGGGGACGCGGACTGACCGGGGACCACATCGGTACCGAGGGGGACGCGGACTGACCGGGGACCACATCGGTACCGTGGAGCGACCGGAGAGCACATCGGTACCGTGGAGAGACGCGGACTGACGCGGACTGACCGGGGACCACATCGGTACCGTGGAGAGACGCGGACTGACCGGGGACCACATCGGTACCGTGGAGTGACGCGGACTGACCGGGGACCACATCGGTACCGTGGAGTGACGCGGACTGACCGGGGACCACATCGGTACCGTGGAGAGACGCGGACTGACCGGGGACCACATCGGTACCGTGGAGTGACGCGGACTGACCGGGGACCACATCGGTACCGTGGAGAGACGCGGACTGACCGGGGACCACATCGGTACCGTGGAGTGACGTGGACTGACCGGGGACCAGTTACTGGTGGATTCTGGGAGTCAGGAGGAGGATGCGCTCAGAGCGCGCGCACCTGCGTGAGCGCAGCAGCAGTCTGCAGCCTCCCGCGCAGAGAGAAGCTGCTGCTTCCTGAGACTGGAGCAGGTTTTACATGAAACCGGATCCTATCTGCTGGATTCAGCTATGAGGAGCGTTTCTCTCTGACCAGCTGAGACGCTGAGCCGAACCGAGCCGAGCCGAACCGGCTCTACCTGTTGAGAAACATGTCCTCCAGACCACTGGCTTACGTCCTGCTTCTGTCTGTCCTCCACACCTGGTGAGTGTCTGGCTGATGTGATGCGTTCAGGGATGTTTGTTTCCCGCTGAAAACTTTACTGGAAGTTTATGGCGTGAAACGGCAGCTTGTTCTTCCTCAACAGCTGCGTGTCGATGGAGTTCTTGGAGGAGGACGAGGACTACGAGGATGTGACAGTGAACCAGATGTTGGCTCCTAAATCTCAGCAGAGCGACGCCACGGAAATACTCAACAACCTGCTGAAGGAGTACGACAAGAAGCTGAGACCAGATATCGGAGGTGAGTCGTGTCTTCATCCAGTCAGCTGGTTAACTGCTGCTGATCAGTGCTGCCTATTGATTATCCAGCTGATCACTCACTGGACTGAGCTGTCAGCCTGCAGGCTGATAAGTGAGTCCGTACAGCTACATATCTGAGCAGTAACTGACCGTCATGTCTCACAGCGGGACTAGAAGTATGATCATAATACTCGCCAAGGTCAGCAGCTCGTAGCTCTGTGCATGTTCTTAGAGAGGTTATAAGGTGGTGACATCATTGAGCTTTTAGTGGTGGCGGCAGAGACGCCTGGTCAGTCAGTGTTGGGATGTCTATAACATGCCGGACGCCTGGAGCCAGCATCTGCAGGTCACATAACACGTGTTTCCATTTTGGCTGTAAATCAGTTAAAATAACTAAACACAGTTAATCACATTAATCGCAAGTTAATCACCTTTTTTATCTGTTCAAAATGTGCCTTAAAGGGAGATTTGTCAGAAACGGTTGATACCAGTCTCTAATCTGTGACAGCTGTACGTTCAGTCACCTTTTCACTTTATAAGCATAGAAATTTGAATTTAAGATAAGATAAGATAAGATAAGATATTCCTTTATTTGTCCCACAGTGGAGAAATTTTAGTCCAACTATGTAGATTTTTCTATTTTTCTTAAAACGAACAGCGTTTGGGTTCTAAAGTGACGCCACAGGGTCACGAGCTGGATGAGAACCTGTAGAAGCAACTCTGCTGGTCACCACCCGTAACACCACAACGGTCACTGCCTCCAGTTCACCGTCAGCAGAGTTACTGTAGCGGCCACGGTGCTGCGTTCGCTGCCTCCAGTTCACCGTCAGCAGAGTTACTGTAGCGGCCACGGTGCTGCGTTCGCTGTCTCCAGTTCACCGTCAGCAGAGTTACTGTAGCAGCCACAGTGTTGCGTTCACTGCCTCCAGTTCACCGTCAGCAGAGTTACTGTAGCGGCCACGGTGCTGTGTTCACTGCCTCCAGTTCACCGTCAGCAGAGTTACTGTAGCAGCCACGGTGTTGCGTTCACTGTCTCCAGTTCACCGTCAGCAGAGTTACTGTAGCAGCCACGGTGCTGCATTCACTGTCTCCAGTTCACCGTCAGCAGAGTTACTGTAGCAGCCATGGTGCTGCGTTCACTGTCTCCAGTTCACCGTCAGCAGAGTTACTGTAGCGGCCACGGTGCTGCGTTCGCTGCCTCCAGTTCACCGTCAGCAGAGTTACTGTAGCAGCCACGGTGCTTCGAGGCTTTCAGAGCAGCGTCAGAATAAAAAGAGGTAACGTCTACTCACGACTCCACGTCACAGTACTTTTATTGACTACATTTTGACCCTGTTTTGATCTTCATCAGGTCAACATGTTTGAAAGTGTTTGATGGCCGTGGTTTCCACGTTTCAAATATTTTGACCTGATGAAGTCATTTTTGACCCACATACTAGAAATAATGACACAAAAACTTTATTTAGGAGTAAAAAATGATGTAAATCAAAAAATCAACAGTACCTGGAATACCTGTCTCAAATAATATATTATTAAAAAGAAGTCATAGGAGGGTAAATCATGCTTTCATTGTAACATCATTCACTGTTTATTTCCGCGAGGATAAAATCAGCTAGTTGACGTCCAGCTACAAAGGTCAAGATGCGACTCATCTGCATATCCTCATGAATATAAATTACATTTATAGATTGAAACTCTGAGTGCAGGACAGAGATTTATATTTATCATGTGGTACATACAGTATACAGGATGTTGTTGGTGACGTCGAGGCTCCTTTACCTCTGAATGATGTCAGGATGATCAAATCCCTCCATACGGATGATAATGAGCGTATGATAGAGATGAGCTTCGTATGGATACTGTGAGGTTTTAGTACAGCGGACCATGTGGTGTTATTGTTTCTAGCTCACTCACCCCTAAAGATTACAGATCTTCAAAAGTTGTTTCAGATATTCAGTGAGTTCGTTTTTTAAATGAATCAACTTTCTTTAATGAATATAACATCAGTACCTCCGTTTTCTGACTGTAGTTTCTGACTGTAGTTTTGAACGTTTGGTGATATCTTAGCATGCTGAACTCTGTTCACCAACAAATTTATTTACAACGTACACTTTGTGAGCATAAGCAGTGGGCGGGTACGAGCAGCTCATTCAAATTAAACTGAAGTACTTTACATTTATTGCCTCTGTTCTCGTTGGATGTGTGGCCTTTCATTAGAGAGTCGATCCTCTCACATCCTAAGTGCCACTTTCTCACTTTCTTCATGTGTCACTCCAGTAAATGACCCCGACCTCTCTGACTCCAATAAATAGCCCCGACCTCTCTGACTCCAGTAAATAGCCCCGACCTCTCTGACTCCAATAAATAGCCCCGACCTCTCTGACTCCAGTAAATAGCCCCGACCTCTCTGACTCCAGTAAATAACCCCGACCTCTCTGACTCCAGTAAATAACCCCGACCTCTCTGACTCCAGTAAATAACCCCGACCTCTCTGACTCCAGTAAATAGCCCTGACCTCTCTGACTCCAGTAAATAACCCCGACCTCTCTGACTCCAGTAAATAACCCCGACCTCTCTGACTCCAGTAAATAACCCCGACCTCACTGACTCCACGAAATAGCCCTGACCTCTCTGACTCAAGTAAATACCCTCAACCTCTGTATGACTCCAGTAAATAACCCGACCTCTCTGACTCTAGTAAATAACCCCGACCTCTCTGACTCCAGTAAATAGCCCCGACCTCTCTGACTCCAGTAAATAACCCCAACCTCTGTATGACTCCAGTAAATAACCCCGACCTCTCTGACTCTAGTAAATACCCACCCTCTGACCTCTAGTAAATAACCCCGACCTCTCTGACTCCAGTAAATAGCCCCGACCTCTCTGACGCCAGTAAATAGCCCCGACCTCTCTGACTCCAGTAAATAACCCCAACCTCTGTATGACTCCAGTAAATAGCCCCGACCTCTCTGACGCCAGTAAATAACCCCAACCTCTCTGACTCCAGTAAATAGCCCCGACCTCTCTGACTCCAGTAAATAGCCCCGACCTCTCTGACTCCAATAAATAACCCCGACCTCTCTGACTCCAGTAAATAGCCCCGACCTCTCTGACTCCAATAAATAACCCCGACCTCTCTGACTCCAGTAAATAACCCCGACCTCTCTGACTCCAGTAAATAACCCCGACCTCTCTGACTCCAATAAAT
>CAMQGK010000650.1:5082500-5120000 GCA_947000775.1 Pterois miles
GTCTCTGTTGTCTTCCTCCAGTTATTTAAACCAGTCTTCAATGTGTTTGTATCTAAGGAGACGAAATCCTGAACAATTAGCAGGTGACCTGTAACCCCACATACACACCTGCTAATTACTTTCTAGCTGCTGTTACCGATTGTCCTGAAGGTAACGGGCTGTTTCCTGGATGACTAGTCTCGGCCTCACTGCTGCTTCGTGGCTTCGGAGGATGAATCAGAATTACAGCCTACAGCGCTGCAACACAGCGATCACTGCATGATGAAGGAAGCAGTGTGGTGCAGCTTCATTGTCTCAGAGACATCGTTAACCGGTGAACTACCTTTTGTAGTTTATTGGTGTACTGCCCGCTGCCTCAGGCTGGATTTCTTCCAGACGCTGCTCTCCTGACCATGAAGGAAACTCTGTCCATCACTTCTTCATAGCGAGGCTCAACAATGTGCTGTATGACTGGTCCAGTACTCACTGCTGCTATTTAAAGCTCCCACAGGGACAGGGTCATGGGGGGCCAAGACTCAGTGATGAACATGGGGAGTGAAGGCTGGTCTGTGTTGGTTCAATAGAAGAGCTGCTGGAGCTCAGACTGCTGAAAAGGAGGTTTACATCTCTTTGTAGATGTTTAGCATCTCTTTGTAGATGTTTAGCATCTCTTTGTAGATGTTTTTCATCTCTTTGTAGATGTTTAGCATCTCTTTGTAGATGTTTAGCATCTCTTTGTAGACGTTTTTCATCTCTTTGTAGATGTTTAGCATCTCTTTGTAGACGTTTTTCATCTCTTTGTAGATGTTTAGCATCTCTTTGTAGACGTTTTTCATCTCTTTGTAGATGTTTAGCATCTCTTTGTAGATGTTTTTCATCTCTTTGTAGATGTTTAGCATCTCTTTGTAGACGTTTTTCATCTCTTTGTAGATGTTTTGCATCTCTTTGTAGACATTTTTCATCTCTTTGTAGATGTTTTGCATCTCTTTGTAGATGTTTAGCATCTCTTTGTAGTCATTTTGCATCTCTTTGTAGATGTTTTGCATCTCTTTGTAGACGTTTTTCATCTCTTTGTAGATGTTTTGCATCTCTTTGTAGATGTTTTGCATCTCTTTGTAGTCATTTTGCATCTCTTTGTAGATGTTTTGCATCTCTTTGTAGACGTTTTTCATCTCTTTGTAGATGTTTTGCATCTCTTTGTAGATGTTTTGCATCTCTTTGTAGTCATTTTGCATCTCTTTGTAGATGTTTTGCATCTCTTTGTAGTCATTTTGCATCTCTTTGTAGATGTTTTTCATCTCTTTGTAGATGTTTAGCATCTCTTTGTAGATGTTTAGCATCTCTTTGTAGACATTTTTCATCTCTTTGTAGATGTTTAGCATCTCTTTGTAGTCATTTTGCATCTCTTTGTAGATGTTTAGCATCTCTTTGTAGTCATTTTGCATCTCTTTGTAGATGTTTAGCATCTCTTTGTAGATGTTTTGCATCTCTTTGTAGATGTTTTGCATCTCTTTGTAGTCATTTTGCATCTCTTTGTAAATGTTTTGCATCTCTTTGTAGATGTTTAGCATCTCTTTGTAGATGTTTAGCATCTCTTTGTAGACATTTTTCATCTCTTTGTAGATGTTTAGCATCTCTTTGTAGTCATTTTGCATCTCTTTGTAGATGTTTAGCATCTCTTTGTAGTCATTTTGCATCTCTTTGTAGATGTTTAGCATCTCTTTGTAGATGTTTTGCATCTCTTTGTAGATGTTTAGCATCTCTTCTTTGTAGATGTTTTGCATCTCTTTGTAGATGTTTAGCATCTCTTTGTAGACGTTTTTCATCTCTTTGTAGATGTTTTGCATCTCTTTGTAGATGTTTAGCATCTCTTTGTAGATGTTTTGCATCTCTTTGTAGATGTTTAGCATCTCTTTATAGTCATTTTGTATCTCTTTGTAGACGTTTTTCATCTCTTTGTAGTCATTTTGCATCTCTTTGTAGATGTTTTGCATCTCTTTGTAGATGTTTAGCATCTCTTTGTAGACGTTTTGCATCTCTTTGTAGATGTTTAGCATCTCTTTGTAGATGTTTTTCATCTCTTTGTAGATGTTTAGCATCTCTTTGTAGATGTTTAGCATCTCTTTGTAGACGTTTTTCATCTCTTTGTAGATGTTTTGCATCTCTTTGTAGATGTTTAGCATCTCTTTGTAGATGTTTTGCATCTCTTTGTAGATGTTTAGCATCTCTTTATAGTCATTTTGTATCTCTTTGTAGACGTTTTTCATCTCTTTGTAGTCATTTTGCATCTCTTTGTAGATGTTTTGCATCTCTTTGTAGATGTTTAGCATCTCTTTGTAGACGTTTTGCATCTCTTTGTAGATGTTTAGCATCTCTTTGTAGACGTTTTTCATCTCTTTGTAGTCATTTTGCATCTCTTTGTAGATGTTTAGCATCTCTTTATAGTCATTTTGCATCTCTTTGTAGATGTTTAGCATCTCTTTGTAGTCATTTTGCATCTCTTTGTAGATGTTTAGCATCTCTTTATAGTCATTTTGCATCTCTTTGTAGACGTTTTTCATCTCTTTGTAGACGTTTTTCATCTCTTTGTAGTCATTTTGCATCTCTTTGTAGATGTTTTTCATCTCTTTGTAGATGTTTAGCATCTCTTTGTAGATGTTTAGCATCTCTTTGTAGATGTTTTTCATCTCTTTGTAGATGTGTAGCATCTCTTTGTAGATGTTTAGCATCTCTTTGTAGACGTTTTTTATCTCTTTGTAGATGTTTAGCATCTCTTTGTAGATGTTTTGCATCTCTTTGTAGATGTTTTTCATCTCTTTGTAGATGTTTTGCATCTCTTTGTAGATGTTTTTCATCTCTTTGTAGTTGTTTTGCATCTCTTTGTAGATGTTTTGCATCTCTTTGTAGATGTTTTTCATCTCTTTGTAGACGTTTTGCATCTCTTTGTAGTTGTTAAGCATCTCTTGATGCTGGTTCTGATAGAAAGGAGTCAGAACACACAGTGGATCATAGTTTGTTGTGTATGGGGCTGCAGACCGGTCAGGAGGACCATGCTGACCCGTGTCCTCTGTCTATAATGGGCATGTGAGCATCCGATCTGGACCTCAGAGCAAAGGACGAAGGTGTCCATGTTCCCTTTTACATCATGTGAACTTCCAGGTGCGTGTGCGTCGCTTACCTGGGGAAGGCATGGCCAGGATGCATTATGGGAAGAAGACAAGCTGGCAGAGGCAGTGTGCAAACTGCAAAAACGGTTTAGGACGGGTTTGAGGAACACAGCACCGAGTCTGAGGTGTTGACTTGGCCTCCTAATTCTCCAGATGTCAATCCAGTCGAGCATCTGTGGGACGTGTACCTACAGCACTCAGTATGAAGCAGGTGGTCATAATGTTATGGCTGATCGGTGCATATCTCTGGTATTCTACTATTCTATACCTCCACACTGGTCTGGGAACGCCTCGGGATCCCCCAGTCAGAGCTGGTTACTGTGGCCCAGGAAAGGGAAGTTTGGGGTCCCTGCTGGAGCTGTTGGCCCCGAGACCCGACCCAGATAAGAGGCTGAAGATGAGTGATGAGTGATCACCTGATTTCAGTAAAAACAGAAACAGATTATGTTATTTATATTATATTATTTATGGCTCTAAATTGCTGTAACGTTGTGTGATGATATTTTCACATCAAACGCTGTGAAATTAGAGTTGGACCAAAGCACACTAAACGACGACGGTTTAGGTGAGTTTGATCTAGTTTGAATGAAGTGTTTCACGATGTTTTAGGATTTTACCGTCTGCAGCACCACCTCATAAGAACAGACTCCTCCAGGATCCCCCGGCTTCCCCCAGCGCCGCTGCTCTCACACATTTTATGCTCAGAGTGAAACTGTCATTCAAAGCCTGAACTTTTAAAGCATCGAAGTGACGGCTGTGACGCTCTGCTGCCACGAGCGCTCATATCTACACGGCTAAGAGCTCCCCATCATTTTACATTACCTGTCATTGGAGTCATGTCTCAGCCAATTAAGTCCACAGCCAGAGTGTTTCCAGCTGCCAGTCTCGATTCCAGCGCTGCGTTCATGTGCTAACAGATGGTGATCTGGAGAGTCCCTGCTGAGGCAGCTTCTCAAAAACCACTATATTCATAATCACACAGCACCTGGTGAGCACGCTGCACAGAGCCACTGTATTAACCTCTGAAAATGATTTAGCAAAACAGCTTCAAAGATCTGGATGTAATATTTCACAAAATCATGCTAAAGCCTTTTATGATTTGTTCTCAGTTGGTTAAGTCTGTTTAAATCAGTTTCACACCATACAAGCAGCAGCTGGGACAGAACTGCAAACACTTCAGACTCTCCAAGACTCACAGTGTGTAAACTGTCAGGTAATGACCAAGACTAGAAATTAGAGACCATCAAGCCTGCTGTTCAACACCCACATTATGATGGACTATAGGACGGATCGGCCCCTGAACCCCACCTCCTACTTAACAAGAGCCACAGAGTCAAAGAGACATATTTGTGGTCGTTTAGCATCCTTGTAGCTGTTTTGCATCTCTGTGTAGTTATTTGCATCTCTATGTAGTTGTTTGCATCTCTATGTAGCTGTTTGCATCTCTGTGTAGCTGTTTGCATCTCTGTGTAGTTATTTGCATCTCTGTGTAGCTGTTTGCATCTCTGTGTAGTTATTTGCATCTCTATGTAGTTGTTTGCATCTCTGTGTAGCTGTTTGCATCTCTGTGTAGTTGTTTGCATCTCTATGTAGTTGTTTGCATCTCTGTGTAGCTGTTTGCATCTCTGTGTAGCTGTTTGCATCTCTGTGTACCTGTTTGCATCTCTGTGTAGTTGTTTGCATCTCTGTGTAGCTGTTTGCATCTCTGTGTAGCTGTTTGCATCTCTGTGTAGTTGTTTGCATCTCTGTGTAGTTGTTTGCATCTCTGTGTAGTTGTTTGCATCTCTGTGTACCTGTTTGCATCTCTGTATAGTTGTTTGCATCTCTGTGTAGTTGTTTGCATCTCTGTGTATCTGTTTGCATCTCTGTGTAGTTGTTTGCATCTCTGTGTAGCTGTTTGCATCTCTGTGTACCTGTTTGCATCTCTGTATAGTTGTTTGCATCTCTGTGTAGTTGTTTGCATCTCTGTGTATCTGTTTGCATCTCTGTGTAGTTGTTTGCATCTCTGTGTACCTGTTTGCATCTCTTTGTAGTTGTTTGCATCTCTGTGTACCTGTTTGCATCTCTATGTAGCTGTTTGCATCTCTATGTAGCTGTTTGCATCTCTTTGTAACTGTTTGCATCTCTGTGTACCTGTTTGCATCTCTGTGTAGTTGTTTGCATCTCTTTGTACCTGTTTGCATCTCTATGTAGCTGTTTGCATCTCTATGTAGCTGTTTGCATCTCTGTGTAGTTGTTTGCATCTCTGTGTACCTGTTTGCATCTCTATGTAGCTGTTTGCATCTCTGTGTACCTGTTTGTATCTCTGTGTACCTGTTTGAATCTCTGTGTAGTTATTTGCATCTCTGTGTACCTGTTTGTATCTCTGTGTACCTGTTTGCATCTCTGTGTAGTTATTTGCATCTCTGTGTAGCTGTTTGTATCTCTGTGTAGTTGTTTGCATCTCTGTGTAGCTGTTTGTATCTCTGTGTAGCTGTTTGTATCTCTGTGTACCTTGTTTGCATCTCTGTGTAGTTATTTGCATCTCTGTGTAGCTGTTTGCATCTCTGTGTAGCTGTTTGCATCTCTGTGTAGTTATTTGCATCTCTGTGTAGTTGTTTGCATCTCTATGTAGTTGTTTGCATCTCTGTGTAGCTGTTTGCATCTCTGTGTAGCTGTTTGCATCTCTGTGTAGTTGTTTGCATCTCTGTGTAGCTGTTTGCATCTCTGTGTAGCTGTTTGCATCTCTGTGTAGTTGTTTGAATCTCCTTTTGGTCAGTTTGAATCTCGTTTTGGTCAGTTTGAATCTCTTTGTACTCGTTTATGCCCAGTGAGCCTGTCCAGTAATCATGAATATTCCTCTCCTCCTGGCCTGAGCTGATCTTCTTTTTAATAGTGTTGTAAAAACACAGACAAAGAGAAGAAAAAGATGAACTGGTTCATTACACTGTGTCCAACAGAGGATAGTCTAATTGAGATAGTATACTTTATGATATAATTACTTGACTGTATACTTCATTATATACCCATTTGCATCAGTAATTTATGTTCAGCAGGAAGTAGAGTGACATTCATATGGTGTGATGAAAAGTAAGAAGGTGGAGGTCGATGGGAACACAAGGATGTTATTGAAATACACTGAGAGCATTTAAACTGATTCTCTTCACCTTGTGTCTCTTTGAGATTACAACAACTTTCAAATCATAAATGGCTCATTTAGACATCTCATGACTCTCATCTCTATATTCTCAACTAAAGTACTGTATTTTCCGGACCGTAAGGCGCACCGGATTATAAGGCACACTATCAATAAATATCAATATCACTGTCTTTTTTCATATCTAAGGCGCACCGGATTATAAGATAAACAAAACGATCAGATAAGTCAAACTTGATTCTATTCATTTAACAACACTCAATAACTCTCAACATTTTTCAGTTGGAACACACGAAATACAAAACAACACACCTAAAAACAACCAGAATTCATATATAAGGCGCACTGTCGATTTTTGAGAAAAAGGATTTTAAGTGCGCCTTATAGTCCGGAAAATATGGTATAATAATTCTACACCTCCCTTTAAAATAACAAATACTATATTGTCTTCTCTCTCACTCTGCTGTGCAGAACAGTGTTGTTTGTCCTTTGTGTGAGCTGTCTGACGCTTGCTTGATTTTAATGTCCTCCTCAGTCACCATTACTCTGCCGACTTAATCAGACAATGAATGGAGCTCTCAAATGCACACTGTCGTATTTTCTGTCAGAATGATTATTACAGAAATCTGATTTCCTTTGGAATATCTCTCACTGATATCGTTGAAAACACCAGCTTGACAGGCCTAGCAACAGTAACCAAGGGGGGAGGGGCTTAACGAAGAGTCAATTATGATTCATCAAGTCTGAAGAGTCTAGAAACAAACAGCAGCTAGATGGCGAAGCAGCAGCACTGCCGCCATTTTGGACTGAAAACACCACTGAGTCTGAGTCAGTGAGGTGGTCTGGACTCTACTGGACCCTCCTCTACATCCATGGTCTGGACTCTACTGGACCCTCTTCTACATCCACAGTCTGGACTCTACTGGACCCTCCTCTACATCCATGGTCTGGACTCTACTGGACCCTCTTCTACATCCACGGTCTGCACTCTACTGGACCCTCCTCTACATCCATGGTCTGGACTCTACTGGACCCTCCTCTACATCCATGGTCTGGACTCTACTGGACCCTCTTCTACATCCACAGTCTGGACTCTACTGGACCCTCTTCTACATCCATGGTCTGGACTCTACTGGACCCTCTTCTACATCCGTGGTCTGGACTCTACTGGACCCTCTTCTACATCCACGGTCTGGACTCTACTGGACCCTCTTCTACATCCACGGTCTGGACTCTACTGGACCCTCTTCTACATCTACAGTCTGGACTCTACTGGACCCTCTTCTACATCTGTGGTCTGGACTCTACTGGACCCTCTTCTACATCCGTGGTCTGGACTCTACTGGACCCTCTTCTACATCCACGGTCTGGACTCTACTGGACCCTCTTCTACATCCACGGTCTGGACTCTACTGGACCCTCTTCTACATCCACGGTCTGGACTCTACTGGACCCTCTTCTACATCCACGGTCTGGACTCTACTGGACCCTCTTCTACATCCACGGTCTGGACTCTACTGGACCCATTTATGTCCATCGCTCACTTTCTGCTCCTCTGGGAAGCAGCCGGGCTAAAAGCTTCAAACATAAATCAGTAAACAGTTATAATAGTGTGAATATTTCTAATATTTTTATTGTTCATCACAGGATATTTCAGTAGAGACATTAAATATGACAATAGAACAGAAATACTGCAGTTCTACTTCAGTCCGTCTCTTTGCAGGAGGACGTTTTACTGGCGTCTGGTAGCTTTCAGTCCAGAATGGTGGAGGTGTAGCTCTGCTGCTGATGTTGCAAAGGAACAAACTATTGATTTTCACTTCTGATCAATATATGATCTTTGTCTTCTCCAAGCAGTCCACCATGTTTCTACAGTAGCCCAGAATGGGCAAACCTAAGCCAGGGGTGTTAATCTCAGTTTCATCCCGGGTCACATCAGCATTGTGGTTGCCCTCAAAGGTTTTTTTACGACCCCATCACTCAGCTAGAGCGCCGCTGCTGGAAATTGGTGATATTGAGACAGTGCACATGTAACAAAATCAAGATGCATTGTGGGACATGTAGTTTATGGACATCATACTTCTGTAAAGCGGCACAGAATTGTAGGACAAGCATCATATATTCTTTGCAAGCCCTCGCGGTCCACATAAAATGAGGTGCCGGGCCGGATTTGGCCAGCGGGCCTTGACACGTGAGCTAGAGAGTCTTTAGTCTTTAAATCGGTAGTTTCTAAATAAAGCAACCCACCGCTGCTAATAACGCTCTGATTCTGCCGCTGTGTCAAACCTGCTCTCTGTTCTCCTGTTGATGAGGTTTTGGCTTTTTTAATTTGTGGAATTATCTTCTACCTTCAGGTGAAATAGAAAATATCTGGATTTGGGATTAACCACCACGGTGCTTCATCTTGGTCCAATCAGGGGCAGAAAACAGTGCTGGTTTATCAGTTAATCACATTCATCTGGTTCCCAGGTGTAATTCAGTTCTTAATTAGCTGGCTGGACTGAGGACCAGCCGGGATAAGTGGGATTGAGAACCAGCAGACCACCCTGGATGCAGCTGTCAGTAACAGGATGTTGTGTTGTGGTCTGCGGCCTGTTGCTCATATAATGTGTGAATGCATAATTAGATAATATTTAACAGACTAATGTGTGATGAGTATTAACAATCACAGCTCCCTGAGGACGCCGTCACACAGCAGCTATTCAGAACAACAAAGTGTCATCGATCCAGCTGCACTTTGCCTTCGTTTGATCCACTAAGCACACCGGTATGAAAGCTCTGATCAATAATAATTATTGTTCTCTGTTCCTCCACAGTTAAACCGACTGTTATTGATGTGGACATATATGTGAACAGCATCGGACCAGTGTCCTCGATAAATATGGTAAGACCATCCCTGTTTGACGTTGAGATGTGTGCAGCCTGTAGTCTGGTCTGAGGATTCAGCCGAGATGCTGTTTGCCAGGACGGCGTTTCAGCTCAGCATCACTGCTGGTACGCAGCGTGTCATGAGCTCAGCTTCTTCTTTTCTTTTTTCCTTAAGGAAAAAAGAAAGAGTAGTAGAAGAGTGTGTGTGTGTGTGTGTGTGTGTGCATATATATATATATATATATATATATAATAATATAATATATATAACCATAATCCAGTACAGGAAAAATGTTGCTGAAATAAGATATTTCCTCATCTGGAGGGAGAAACAGGATTTGTTTCTAAAAATGAACCCAAATTTAATTTTCAGTTTGTCCACCAGATGTGTCCATAATAAAAGCTGATCCATCAGTGTGTGAATGAGGATTTAGATCAGATCCTGATGGGCAACGTTGACTCCTTGTGTGTGAATGTTGACCTCAGAGTGTGGTGTGTGTGTGTGTGTGTGTGTGTGTGTGTGTGTGTGTGTGTGTGTGTGTGTGTGTGTGTGTGAATGCTGACATGTAGTGTAAAGAGCTCTGGTGGTCAGAAGACCAGAGAAAAGCTCTGAATAAATGCAGGTCCATTTACACTGATGGGCTACGAGCAAGATAAACATTTCCATTTGCAGCAGATATCATCTGCAGTGATGTGTCAGTGCTATACAGCAGCTCAGTGAGCCTCCTGTATGATGATGATGATGATGGCATGTGCTGTCAAATAAATGTTTTCTCTCGCTGACGTGACATGTTTGAGTCTGGATTGAGGTTTAAATGATATCTGGGCTGTCCCACTCTGTGGCTTTAAGACGGCTGGATGTAAAGCTGACAGATGATACCTGGATGACACACTGCTGCTGTGTCTGTATACTGTTTGAATCACCTGGACCAGGACTTTAACTCCCTGGATGAGGGGAGGAGAGGAGGACCAGAGAGGGACGAGGGAGTCTGGGATGGATGCATCGTAGAAATGGAGGTGGAGAAGAGATGAAGAGTGAGAGGACGGAGAGGTTGAGTGTTGGTGAAGGATGGTGATGTGGGAGAGATGTTGGATGTAGAGGAGGAAACAGAGCGTGGACAGTCAGATGGATGGATGTAGAGAGAGAGGAAACTGATCTAAAGTCAGCCTGAACAGACAGATGAAGCATTTTCTTCCAGCTTATCTGATCGTCTCTGTTGATAAAGTGTTCTGGTCTGAGGTCTGTTTTAGGGCCAACAGCCAGATAGACTGATGACTCCGTTCATCATCGTCTGAACAAGCAGAGAGGCTCCGATCCACATTATTCTCCTCCTACAGTATCTACCTACCTACCTACCTACCTACCTACCTTCCTTCCTACCTACCTTCCTACCTACCTACCTACCTACCTACCTACCTACCTACCTACCTACCTACCTACCTACCTACCTACCTACCTACCTACCTTCCTTCCTACCTACCTACCTACCTACCTACCTACCTTCCTACCTCCTACCTACCTACCCACCTACCTACCTACCTACCTTCCTACCTACCTACCTACCTTCCTACCTACCTACCTACCTACCTTCCTTCCTACCTACCTACCCACCTACCTACCCACCTACCTACCTACCTACCTACCTACCTACCTACCTACCCACCTACCTACCTTCCTACCTACCTACCCACCTACCTACCTACCTACCTACCCACCTACCTACCTACCTACCTACCCCCCTACCTACCTACCCACCTACCTACCTACCTACCTACCCACCTACCTACCTACCTACCTACCTACCTACCCTACCTACCTACCTACCTACCTACCTACCTACCTACCTTCCTACCTACCTACCCACCTACCTACCTACCTACCCACCTACCTACCTACCTACCTCCTACCTACCTACCTTGATTAAAACATCTCGGTATTCTAAGCTGCTGTGTTAGGAAGTTAATCAGGTCATAATTCCCTCTCTGGTACCTGTTTTTATATGACTGTGAAAACATCTCCGTCTATCCATCCATCCTCCATCTGCAGTCAGGAGTCCTGACAGCTCATCAGGAGGTCTGAGGTCAAGGGACCCCTTTCCTTTGCCAACATTTATCCCAACGTTGGAGCGTTGTTTAGCGTTTTCCAGACAAGCGAGGATAACCTGGCTGGTACTGATGGACCATCGCACAAACTGAACCTGTTACAGCCTCTGAAGGATGATAAAGTTGATTCTGCAGGTCTCAGAGTTTGAAAATGTCCACAGTGAGGCTATCATGAGGTTTTTTTCTACATCCTGGACTGTTTGTAAATGAACCCGTCTGTTCTGTGTTAACTGTTCTGTTCATTGGGCTCAGTGACGATGAAGCACCATGAAAGACCCAATCAGAGGAGGCGGTACGCTGAGCCATGTTTTAATAAGCCATAAACAATATAAAGTTGGAGACGGCAGTCTCTTTGTAATTAGAAAAAGCTATTTTTATCCTCGGGGGTCTTGCAGTGTCCACGGTGGCCTGGTGTGATCCAGGAGTCATTCCTGCCGGAGCCGGACCGGAGCCGGACCGGAGCCGGACCGGAGCCGGACCGGAGCCGGCGGGGTCCCTGGTGCTGTTCTGACCCTGTGGAGAGAGCGGCCCACTAGCAGGCTATCACACACCGGGAGCCACAGAAACACCATATTCATGCCAGTTCGTTTCCTGGTGTCAGCGCTGCTGTAACACCCTGGTGCTGGTTTTATTCAGCTCACAGCTCAGTGTTCAGCTGCTAAAACGCTCCTGAAATTTACAGCTTGTTTGTCTCAAAGCTGCTGACAGAAAACGGCCTTGAACATTTTTTATTCACTTCTTGAAACCGTTTCTCCGGTCGGTGGGTCAGCTGGGTCGACGTAGCGAGACGACGGCTCAGATTCGGAGAGAAAGGTGTTTTCACCTACCAAACGAGTGGTGCGTCTTGTTTTTCTGGCTGGTAGATTTGGGTAATGAAGTCATCAGCAGGAGGATCAGATAATGAGGCTCTTGGTAACGCCACAAACAGAACACATCTCGCTGGAATATTAATCTGCTGCTCGTGTGGTTCAATCAGCATGTAATGAACCAACAGAAATATCTTTCCTGTTTTACCAGCGTTGAGCAGTTTTATGGTGCCTGTGTGACCACCGAGCGTCCTGTTGCAGACAGACAGGAGCTGATCTGAGCTTCGTTTGATTCCTGTCAACATACGAAAAGGCGTCTTCCAGCAGGACGGCTGCTTTGACAATCACACCGTGTCTTTCGTCTAATTTGTGAAGGTTTAACGGCTGCAAATGTCCTGCGATCCCTGTGTGAATTTGCTCCTGTATAACTGCCCAAAAGGAGCATTTCATGGTGCAGAGGAGTTTGATATTCAGCTCGATAAATTAGTTGTCAAATAAAACTCTACAGTTTATCTTGATGTTCCTTTAAGCACAGTTTATGTCGGAGGCTTTAATTTCACTACTGTGTTACCTGCGTCCTTAATAAAGATACAGGCTACAGTATAAAGTATAGAGACCTGCTACCTGATCAGAAATGCACTGATTGCTCGCAACCAAATAAATTTCAATATTTCCACAGACACATTATTCACACCGTAGTGCTGTATACAGCTGATATATTAGCAGTTTTTTTTGCTCATTGAAGATATATCCATATCAGCATTTACAGAGGTGTAATGCATTCACTTGAAAAAACATATTTCTTTGTTTTTTAAATCAATGAGATGATTATCTCAAAAATCAGAGAAGAGATTTAATGGAGAAAAACCTGCTCAAAATCCTGCGAGAAGCTGTGAAATCCGATTTAAATCAGTTTTAAATGAATAAATGTTGCTATGAAATGAGCCCTGAAATAAATAAATAAATAAATCAATAAATATATGCATGCATAGCTTTTAAATGAGTCAGTAGAGTTAAATAAATAGTTTTTTTAAAGGAAGTTTATTTATTTATATATTTATGTATTTATTATTTGAAATTGACTTCATAGGTTTTTGATGTATGTTGTCACTTCTAAACATTTCTCATAATTCTGACAATAATCAAGATAAAACAGGAAACATACTTTTTTCTCTAATGAAAGCATTGCGCTTCTGTAATTTCTATAATAAATACAGAAGATATCATCACATAATTTGTCCTCTGGAGAGCACTGAGAGTTTTTATTAGGACTATCATGGTCACAAATCCAATAAGGATTTTTATTTATGTAATTAGTTAACCTAATAAAAAAAACAATATTCATATCAGCTGAAATATCATTATCTGGCTTTAGAAACTTTCAAGTAACCATATCGGTGTCGACCTCAGCTCTGTCATTAATCATTTGAAGTGAATATGAAGACTAGAATCCGGCCACGCTGCGTCTCAACCACATCACACTGAATGTTTCCACGCCTGCGATCGATGGATGTTCGTATAAAGTGAATAAATTTACTGTCAGTAAGAAAACTCTTCAAGACCTCAGACGACTGAAACGTGGAGAGTTTACAGTCCTGACGGCTGCAGCATGGAAATCAAATCACAATTTAAGTTTCTCCTTTCCTTGATGCAGTGAAATGTCAACAAATCTTTTAATAAAATAGTTTGAACTTTGACCTTTAAACTGTTATAGATGTGGATTTGGGTTTATCTCTCACCTCCATCTTAAGAAGTGGTCCCTACGACCTGCACGGTTCCTGTAGGCTGAAGGATATGCAGAGTAAAAACTATGTTGTTGATGAGATCCACTGAAGCAGAAGAAGGAGACACATTTCCCCTGACGGGAAATTCAATTTTCTGTCTCTGTTGTTCTGCTCTGAAATACATACATGCCACAAACCACCGACATACGTACATGCATTAATGGGGAGATGGCAGAGCGCAGTTTGGGATTTGGTTTCTTGCACTTCGGCAGTGCCCAAGAGGCAATCTGGCTCCTCTCCAGCTCCCAGCTCCCACTGAGTACTTGGTCCATGTGGTGGGACTTGACCCGGCGACCCGCCTCCCTACAGACTGAGCTGCTGCCCCATAAAAATGTGCAGGTTTCGCCATAGCTGGCTCTCCTGCTTGTACTGCAGCTACCCTCAGGGGTCGAGCTCAGCCACGATCAGTCAGAGTGAGTGACACTGACAGTTGGTAAATTAATTGAAATATGGCTGCACTATGGCCAAGCTGACTGGTAACGATTGAGATCACAATTATTTATTGTGATTATTCATTGATTTTACAGACAGAATATTTTTATGGCACGTTCACATTTAAACAGGCAGAGTGCTGCTGTTACGTCCATGTTGAGCTACATTCCTGCTGGTGGACATTAACCCATGAAGACCTGAAAACAAACAATAAAATCGGAGCTTTTTATGAAAACAACGTCCTGAAATCTGAGCATTTATGAGAAATTTGACAGAATTATCAGTGTTTGCACAGACCTTTATTTCTCAGCCTCAGCAGCAAACAGAAACGTGGAATAAAACCCTACATTTTAGCTTTGATGAGAACGTATCGGCTTTGTCCTAAAAAAAATAAGTAAAAAGAAAATTGCAAAAAAAAAAATCAAATAAATAAATAAATTCTGGCCCATTTCACAGTAATGTGCTTACATGTCAGGTAAAACACTAATCTAATTTAAACACTGGGTTAAAATAGGACTGGTCCTTATTCGCAGTGCTTCTCCTAGAAGAAAGATAAGATTAAATCAACAGAGCGCTGCTTTCACTTTCACATTCCTGCAAAACTTTGCATCAAATTAAGATTTAAAATAAGGTTCTTCTCCTGAATTCAGTATGTTTTCATTTTTCCTGTCTGTTCGCTGTTAAAATGAGTTCACCCACTCATCACTCATCTTCAGCCTCTTATCCGGGTCGGGTCTCGGGGCCAACAGCTCCAGCAGGGACCCCAATCCTCCCTTTCCTGGGCCACATTAACCAGCTCTGACTGGGGGATCCCGAGGCGTTCCCAGACCAGTGTGGAGATATAATCTCTCCACCTAGTCCTGGGTCTTCCCTGGGGCCTCCTCCCAGCTGGTCCTACCCACCTCCCTAGGGAGGCGCCTGGGGGGACGAAGCACCTTGACTGGCTCCCTTCAACACAGATGGCTGAGCTTTTTGGGGGGGGGAGAAGCTCAGTCTGAAGGGAATGGGGTAGGACGCAGACGCACGGGTTCAAGACCCCATGGACCAAGACCAACTGGTTGCAACACAGATGCCAGTTTACCTCTTGGGCACTGCCGGGGTGCCCCTGAGCAAGGCACCAAACCCCCAACTGCTCTGGGCGCTTTCAGGAGCAGCCCCCTCACTCTGACATCTCTCCATTGACATGTATATGTATGTGTGTGAAAACAGAGTGTAAAACTGTTCCCCACTGGGAACTAATAAAGGAATATCTTTTTTTTTTTTTTTCTTTCTCATCGTCCCCCAAGGGACGCCAGCCTGAGGAAAACCCATTTCAGCCGCTCGTACCTGCGATTTAGTTCTTTGGGTCATGACTTTAAAAAAAAATGAGTTATGTCCTTTATATTATTGTTTTAAGATAAGATAAGCTAAGATGAACCTTTATTAATCTTTGGAGGGAAATACTCTGGACACAGGCTGCAGCACACATTACAAGCCTCAGCACTGCATCCATCATGTTCATTTAATTGAGGGAAAACAAAATGATCACAATTAATATTCGATTAATAGTGCAGCCCGACTGTCGACCCAACAGTAAGTGTTAGAGTAACATGAAGCTACCTCGAGGGCAGCGAATATGTTGTTCACAAACTCCATCCATCCATTTATTTTCTATATGCAGGGTGAAGGGGGGCTGGAGTCCTTCCCAGCATGCACTGGGTGAGAGGTGGGGCAGACCCTATGGACACCTTAGAGTTTCCAGGTCAGCTGACCTACAGAGAGCAAACCAGAGAGATTCTCTCTGATGTAAAAGTGAAGGTTTGGACACAAACGGTGTTTTATGTAGTGTTATACATATAGTGGACAAAAAGATTAAAACAGGAGCCATAAGAACGTAAGTTGTGTCATTCAAAGATAAAATGAAAGTAAAGTAGACGAGTACTTTCCCACCTTACTGTACCATACTGTAGCGTGCACTTGATAAGCAGCAGCAGCTCCCACCTGGTGGATAATGAAAGTTTGTGTTGTTGTTCACAGCGACCTTTAGCTGCCTCTAATGAGGACTCGAGGAGAGACCTGGAAACAGCAGAGGAGCATGACAAGACGTCTCAAAGCACAGGACAGATGCAGCATGTACTGTAGGCCTTTTGCTGCATAATCATAAAGTACAGCTTCACACTGGAGACGCAGCTCTGCCCCAGTTTACAGGATCTGCTGCAGTGACCGGCGCGCGGCGTAGCGAAGTTTTACTTTAATATACCAGGATGCTGTTTATTTAGCCTGGATGCTCAGAGGTGATGTTCTGTGTAATGTCAGCTCTACTTTGACCTGCAGCGAAACCGGACGATGACGAGGAAAGATAACAGAATAGCTGCAGATCTTTTCTGCTCAGTTAAAAAGGGACTGAAGAGCTGAACGATGAAGTCCTTGAGCTCACAGTAATGTCAGATATAAGTGGTGCAACTTCAAAATCTTCTGGAAAAACACAAATACAAGAAAATAAAGTTGAAAGTTTTTGTTAATCGTGTTTTCACCAAGAAGTGGATATAGTCACTATGATGTCACCCATCGGTTTGTGGATGACAGTTTTTTTGTCATTCTGGCCGTCACCATCTTGGTTTTTGGCCGTCACCATGTCACGCCCTAAAGCAGGGGTCCTTAAAGGGTAAAACAGTTTCAAAGGGCCCCCTCATAAACGTAACACAGATTAAGCATAATGCTTCCTACCATTTATAGTCTTCAGACGTCTTCGATAGACCGAAAACAGAAACACATTTACATTTGTTAACACTGCTTTGTTTTTCCCTGATATTGCAAGTGATTTCTAATCTAATGTTGCTTGTGCTTGGTCAGTTTGATGTGCAACATTCCTGCAAAACAAAATAAGATTTAAAATAAGATTCTTCTCCTGAATTCAGTATCTTTTCATTTTACCTGTTTGTTCGCTGTTAAAATGAGTTCACCCACTCATCACTCATCTTCAGCCTCTTATCTGGGTCGGGTCTCGGGGCCAACAGATCCAGCAGGGACCCCAATCTTCCCTTTCCTGGGCCACATTAACCAGCTCTGACTGGGGGATCCCGAGGCGTTCCCAGGCCAGTGTGGAGAGGAAATCTCTCCACCTAGTCCTGGGTCTTCCCCGGGGCCTCCTGCCAGCTGGTCCTACCTGGAGCACCTCCCTACACCTCCCAACACAAAGGAGCAGCAGCTCACCATCTTGGTTTCTGGTCGTCACCATCAACCAGCTTGGTCGGTTCGATGCTGACATGATGCATATTAGTCTCCCTTCGCTGTCGCTCAATATAACTGTCGTCCTATTTTCTCAGTTTAAGTAGTTTGGTCGTAGCATCACTTAACGATGTTGACTGCCTCAGATATTTGTCCATGCTCCGCAGCTAGCTAGCTAGCTGGCTAATAATAAGTGACTGATTCATGACAGATTGACGTGTTGAGTCACAATCGTCTTGAGTTTCTGTTGGCCCAAAGTTAACGTGGATGGGAGTAATGGACACAATATGCTTGTTTTATTGGCACTAATGGAACCACCTGTTGATATGTACTATGAACTAATGATACAGCACAATGTTATAATTTATAGCAAATTATTTAGCTATAAATTATTGCTGACAAAGTGCCACGGACCCCTGGGGGTCCTCAGTCTCCACTTTGAGAATCACCACCCCAAAGCATCCCCTGCTTTATGGTCCATTTGACTCTAAATGGACCATAACTTACTAAATGATCATCCTGCTGTACTGAAGAAGACTGAAACTAGTGACTGAGACCATAAACTGATGTTTACGATGTTTACTGAGGTAATCAATCAGAGAGGAGGATCATTTTCTTCTATAGGACCAGAGGAGTCGCCCCCTGCTGGCTGGTAGAAACAGTGCAGATTTAATGCACTTCTCAGCCCTGGACGTAGATGCCTGGTTTTCACCAATATCTTCTTCATCAACCCACCAAAAAGCATGAAAATGTAACATACAGTATCTTTTGTTTTAAAAACATAACCCCATGCAGGGGAAACATTAGTAATGGGACGATATTTTACATCATATACAGGATGTGATGATAAAGGAAACCCTGCCCAACTCACAGTGAGGACTAAGGTTCATCCATAAACGTCTCAACAAATCATTAATAATGCTCTATTTGCATAAGGGGAGGAGAAGGTGAGTGGAAAAGCCTCTGCTGTGTTTTAACAGCGCAGTAGTGTCACCGTGGTCGGAGGCTGCTTCATATCTCAGCTGTTTACTCCGTCCACAGCCGCCCGCTCGCAGTCCGATTGGTATTCTGCTCATTTTAAACATCGAGTAAACTGGCAGAACAATTCCCCACATATCAGAGTGGATATTAAAATTAATGGGGAAATTTTCCATTATAAGAGTAGATGTGTTCAGCGTGACCCAACTTAGCATCTTTTAGACAGGAGAGAATGATGAGCGATGGATCGATGGATTGCTGAAGTAAATCCACACTGAATCACATCAGGCATCAGGCAGGAAGTCGATGTCTCCATCTTGGTTTCTTGCTGCTTCCTCCATAGTTGCCCAGCTTTGAGGCAATAAGATAAAATGACATGTAAAAACATCTACTTGTCACAGACATGTTAACAATATAGATAGTTCAGGGTACTAAAAGTCTACCTCCTGAACCAGTGAGCCCCCCTCTGTTTTCTGCCCAACATGGTACAGTCTGAGCCAGTCACTATGAAGCCTGATGGAAGTTCTCACTTCCTGTTTGGCAGTTTGGACCCGACCACAGGTAATATGGATGTTACCTGAAGTCATAACCAGTAAATGAATTAAATGGTTATTCCTTTAACACTGTGAGTGACGGCAATATGCTTCTCAACTTACTATTGTTAGCAGGTTAGCATGCTATAACCACAGTGTGCTAGTACACCATGCTAACATGACTCAGCCAGAGAGGCTTTCAGCTACACACCTGAGCAACACAGCTAGCTGGACCGAGGCCGTTAATGATGTACCTGTCATAGTGGATGCAGGTAATCCAGGTGCAACCCACTGACTGTTAGCAAGCTACTTAGCTTGGCAGTTAACAGCTGCTGACTAACTTTCTGAGAACTGGGCCTCTGTAGTAACCGTCGTAGTCCTACGGAGGAGGTTCATTAAGGTCCCACATTGTAAAACGTCTGGTTTTCATGTCTTTTACATTATAAAGCAGGTTTGAGTGCTGTATAAATATTGTGACAGTACTGAAATGCTCAATCCGTGGAGAAATACGCACAGCTTGTATTAAGAAAATGTGTCTTGTGGTGCCTTCAGGTGTTGTGTTTACTCATGTCGTATTCACGACCTCGACCTCTGTCATTTTCCCTTTACATTTCCTTCATCATGTTACCCGCTAGCTGGTTTGAGGACAAGTTTTGAAGCCTAAAGTCGTTATCGTGGTTTTTGGCCGTTACCATCTTATTTTTTAGCTGTTGTCCTCTTGGTATTAGGCCGTCGCCATCTTGGTTTTTTGACGCCACCATCTTGGTTTTTGGCCACCACCGTCTTGACTGTTTGATGTCACTATCATGGTTTTTGACCATTGTGCAAAATCTCATTTTGATGCTAAAACATACGTAATTTGACCAAAATGTTGGGATTTGAATATATAAAGAACAGCAGCATTAAAAACTTTCTCAACTAGAAGTACAGCCGCAGATGGAAGCATGTTGACAAGTACGTGCTTAGTGTATAGTTCTGTTGTGTGCCACTATAACAAGGCAGACTTTAGTACCACAGCTGGTATTTCTATGCAGTAATTCAGCATCTGTCTGCATGTCTCAGGAGATCATTTGATCTTTACTTCATTTTAAAGGAATTTATCATGTGTGGTCTGTTCCGTCTGTACAGCTTTTATTTTAAAGCCATGAGTACATACGGTAGACCAGAGGGCTTAATATAGCAGCTCCTCTGAGGCAGTCCAGGTGAAAGACCCGTTTTCTCCTGTAGCGGCTGAAAGCGGCTGAAAGCGGCTGAAAGCGGCGGGGAGGGGGAAGTCAGATCGATACTCTCTCAGCGAAGGAAAAATCTCCTCCTAATGTGAACTAATATCAGAGATTACAAAGCGGGAAACGTCGGTGCGTTATATGAGCTTCACCTCTCCGCCTCCATCTGCATCTCGCTGTGTCCAGATGTGATCGCTCCAGCTCATATTAGTTATTTGATTCGCAGCACTTTTCCTCCACTGGTCATTAAATCCTGGATAGTTTTTTCAAGTCCCCTGAGCTCCACGCAATTAAAGGTCATGAGCACCCAGTGGTTCTCTTGATTATAGCCTTCATTCTAATTGGTGAGCTGTTCAGACTGGTGCAGAGACTGGGTAAAAGGTCAGATGCATTTCAGGCAGTTTGAAAAGGTGTTAAAGGTGTGAACGGGGCTTCTGGAGGATGGCAGACTGTTATTAATGTCATATTCTTCCTGTATTGTTCCTGTTGTCCTGTATTGTATTGTGTACTGTAAGAACTGTTTCTGAAGAGATGTTTGTCTTTGTCTGAGCTCGTATCTGCCCTGCTGAGTGGAGTTAGACTGGTAAAGGGAGGCAGCCCTTTAGTCACAACCCTGGTACACTTACACTTACTTACTGTGTGTTTATGCTTTAATCCAGCTGATGGTTCTGCAGTTTTACCATCCACAACAGAGGAATTTATTATTTCACATACTGGCAGGTCAGCGAAGGCAACACACACTGGCAATATACAGTATGATGCATATAATGTGTGTTGGAGTGAATCCAATGCTGAAGTGCATTAAATCTGCACTGCTTCTACCAGCCAGCAGGGGGCGACTCCTCTGGTCCTATAGGAGTCTCTAGAAAATGATCCTCCTCTCTGATTGATTACCTCAGTAAACATCGTAAATATCAGTTTATGGCCTCAGTCACTAGTTTCTAGTCTTCTTCAGTCCAGCAGGATGTTCATTTAGTAAGTTATGGTCCGTTTAGAGTCAGATAGACCACCAGCAGGGGATGCTTTAGGGCGGGGTTACCGGCTGATTGACAGGTTGCTACCCTTTCACATAGACTCTCATATCGCTTTAACTATAGACTGTAGTGTTTCCTCTGCAGAGCTGTGAAGCAGTTTGGCATTTACATTAACTGTGATGTGTTTTTGTTCATTGTATTTTTATATTTCTTCATTTTTATCACTTAAAGGACCAGTGTATAACATATAGGGGATCTATCGGCAGAGATGAAATATAATATGAATAATATGAATAATATGAAGTATGTTTTCTTTAGTGAGTAATCACCTTAAACTGAGAATGGTTGTTTCTGTTGTCAGAATGAGTCATTCATATCTACACAGGGAGCAGGAGTCCACCATGTTTCTACAGTGGCCCAGAGCGGACAAACCAAACTTAAATTTCCCTGCTGGGGTCAGAGTGGATAAATTACTAACTTAGGCTCTAACTCAGTAAATACCACCACCTGGTCAGTACCCCTCCACACCGGAAACCGAGGCACGGTGAACCGCTCAACCGTTACTTTCAGTTGGACCAGGGACGGCGTGTCAGCTTCTTACATGCATAGTGTCCTTTCAAAATAAACTTCCATTTTCATAGGAAGTTCGGTTTAGGCAACACAACCTCTGAGGTAGGGTTAGGAAACAGAAGAAGAAGAAGATGGCACGCTTTATTGATCCCCTGAGGGGAAAATTTAATTGTTTCACTCTGTCTCTATATGTCTCTCTCTCTCTCTCTCTCTCTCTCTCTATATATATATATATATATATATATATATATATATATATATATATATATATATATATATATATATATATATATATATATATATATATTTCAGTACTGAGTATTGAGTTGCTGTGGAGGTGTTGAAGGGAACCACAGTTTCACTCCCAGATGTGGAGAATTTTATTGGAGAGGAAACAGCGGCGTATATCCGCTCACCTGTCTGCTGATTCTCTCCTCCAGGAATACCAGATCGACATCATCTTCGCCCAGACGTGGACAGACAGCCGCCTCAGATACAACAGCACAATGAAAAAACTGACTTTGAACAGCAACATGGTTGGACTTATCTGGCTGCCTGATACCATCTTCAGGAACTCCAAGAACGCAGATTCCCACTGGATTACGATGCCCAACCAGCTGCTCCGGATATGGAACGACGGGAAGATTCTCTACACCTTAAGGTAAACACTGAAAACGCCACTACGGTATATTATAATGAAGTAAAAGTTATAGAGAGAACTTCAGGGCACAAATACAATACGGGGCCCAAGTTATGCCGAATTTAGATTTAGAGTTAGAGCGTTCACCCTGCCTGCGTGAGACGGCGTCTGACGTGCGTCTCAGCTGCATCTCTTCTAGACATTCGAGGTCTCGCCGATTTTTGACGTCAGCCGTGCGTTTCACAGCAGCGGAAGTGATCGCTTGACTGTATACTGACATCATATCAGCCACATTACTACACTTTCAGTGTCTGTAGAAAATGTCACGGACATGAAAACATGTTGAGATGTATTTTTTAATCAACACTTCCTACTTTCATTTCACAATAAAACCTCTCAAATGTTTTTTTCTGTGGACATAACTCCTTCATTTGTTAACACAAGGCTTTTATTCTGAAATATGTGCAGGACAGTGTTGTAGAACATGCAGGGACTCACACAGCTTCATGAATGATGGTACAGGATTTTAATGTGGATTATTACTATTATTTATGAATGAGCACACGTTTCTTGACCTCTCTCTGTCTAAGATAAATAGAAATGACATTAATAATGACATGAAATGGTCATTATCAGATGTCAGATCTGTGTAGAAAGAGCAGCAGCAGAAGAAACGCAGCCGCCACGCGCTCGTCAGGCGTGCGCTGTGATCCAGGGCTCAGAATAACGGCTGCTCCACGCTGCCAGATATTTCAGATCCTACCAGATGTCTAAAATGTCCCACTAAAAAAACAAACAGAAATCTCATTAAATTTCTGACGATCTAATGTGACTTCAGTGGCCGACGACGGGCAGGAAGAATTGAACTGAAAACACTGGAGCTATTTTTTGTAAAACTGCCAACGCTGTAAATCTACAGCTGATGTACCACCTCAAAAATTCCCAGAAGTGAATTTAATGATGAAAAAACACACCGTTGTTCATGGGGACACGCCCGTGTGATTGGCTAATGAAGAGGGAGAGATCTGATTGGTTAGCGATAATTCTCTGTTGAATAAAATGCATTTGTGGATTTGGGGAGTCTCATAAAACCCCCACAGATGACAGTGACGTTTACACATGACAGCAGTTTGTAAATGCAGGTTCAACAGTTTGTATACAAACATGACAACATCCAAATGTGTTTTTGATGAAAATTACTAAATTTGTAGTTTTCTATTAGATTTAATTAAAACATTAAATATACATTAGAAATATATTTTTGCATGTTTTTTTTACATTTATATACAACAATAACTATTTTTGCATGCATTGAAAAATATTTTTGTCGAGTCATTTATATAT
Organism: Pterois miles; assembly: GCA_947000775.1. NCBI lineage: Eukaryota > Metazoa > Chordata > Actinopteri > Perciformes > Scorpaenidae > Pterois > Pterois miles. Next base: position 5,106,245 of record CAMQGK010000650.1, read on the forward strand.
AAATCACCAAATTGATATAAAGGACATACTTCTGGCTTTACTTTTTCTATTATGTATATACTAATCTATTTATTTTATTGTATTAATACTGTTTTTAAATCTATGCTTCTTGTCTTTATTGCACTATCCACTTTGCTGCTGTAATGTGTGAAGTTCCCCACTGTGGGACCAATAAGGGAATATCTTATCTTATCTTATCTTATCTTAAATACATTTGTGAACCCTTCTGTGTGCCTTCATTAATACTGAGACTGATCTGACCAGTTTAGGAAAAACTTTTTGTTTATTAATAGGGCTACAGCAAACAGTTGTGTTCCTTATTGATTAATCTGACAATTATTTTCTTGGTTAATTGTCAAAAAACTGAAGATGTTTGCTTGTTTCCTCCAAATCTAAATATGTACAACTCATAAATCACAGAAAAGCCGCAAATCATTTAAGAGGCTGCAGCCAGAACATTTTTGGTATTTTTGTATTTTTTAAATGATTCAAATGGTTAATCAATTATCAAAATAATTGCCGATTGATTTGGACTTTTATTTTCCAAGGCTCTAATTTGTACAAGTCTTGTTATTTTTATTTTGAACGAAATGCTTGAATGCATTAATTTCCTGTAAACTAACTGCAGAAACACTCTACTATCGAAAATAATGTAGTTCATGATTTTTAATTTACAGTATGAAGGTTAATCTGGTCTGGAGTTCATCAACACTTACAGTAATACACTGTATAGTCTGATTTATGGCATATTAGGAAGCCTATTATCTGAAAGCTGCATCAACGTTTTCCATATGAATGTTATAATTAAACCCTGAATCTGTGCTGTGTGACCATTTAAACTTCCTCTTGGGGATCAATGAGGTTGATCAATCACCTGATCAGTTTATATTGTAGCAGACTTCAGAAGTCTTAGAAATGAATGTAAACACTTTGTGATGCAAACAGTCCCTTAAAAGAGCAGCTCAAAAGCAATTATCCCGTCATTACCGAGTGAAAGAGACCACTTTACTGCAGCAGCCGGCCTCGGGCCCTGAAGCTCTTTGTAATTGGAGCATTGACGTTAATATAAACGGCTCCTTCAGTAATGAGCATGTCCAGACTGGCCTCAGTCTTCTGGCCTCTGTCCTCCTGTTGACAGACGTCTCCAGACTTCTGATCATGTTTACGGACTTCTCTGTTTTAGTAGCTCGTCAACTACCATATTTTCCAGACTATAAGGCGTACTTAAAATACTTAAATTTTCTCAAAAGTCGACAGTGAGCCTTATAATACGGTGCGGCTTATGTATATGAATTCTGGTTGTGCTTACTGACCTCCTCGAACCAATTTTATATGGTGCAGGGCGCTCATTATGAGTTTGGAAAGCTTCGAAGCTGCACCGCTGGGTGGATTGTAGGAGCATTACGCTAACAGTAATCAGGTGCCTGGCAGAGTAATACTACTGACGGTAGTCAGGCGCCTGGCGGAGTAATACCACTGACGGTAGTCAGGCGCCTGGCGGAGTAGTACTACTGACAGTAGTCAGGCGCCTGGCGGAGTAATACCACTGACGGTAGTCAGGCACCTGGCGAAGTAATACCACTGACGGTAGTCAGGCGCCTGGCGGAGTAATACCACTGACGGTAGTCAGGCGCCTAGCGGAGTAATACCACTGACGGTAGTCAGGCGCCTGGCGGAGTAATACCACTGACGGTAGTCAGGCGCCTGGCGGAGTAATACCACTGACGGTAGTCAGGCGCCTGGCGGAGTAATACCACTGACGGTAGTCAGGCGCCTGGCGGAGTAATACTACTGACGGTAGTCAGGCGCCAGGCGGAGTTACTACTGACGGTAGTCAGGCGCCTGGCAGATAATACTACTGACGGTAGTCAGGCGCCTGGCGGAGTAATACTAATGACGGTAGATGAGCTGCACCACGTAAAGAAGACCAACCAGAGTTTCTGAGGGAACAATGAGCAGTAGGTTATTCAGCAGAGAGCAGCAGGTAGAAGCGTCTCTACAGTTTCTATTCCACTCAAGGCAGCAGCGATAGCGCTGGACATGAAAATCAGCGAGTTTCCAGGAGGTCCTTCTTGATGCTTTCGTTTTATGAAAAGGCGTACTCTCTCCATATGCACAAAAACTACCATCTCGCAGCAACTGCCAAAGGATTAGGAAGAAAAGCTAGCCATTTTCACACCTACTGCAAGGACAAGATCACTGAAAATAAGATCCAGCCAGAACACAACGCCAACATGGATGAGTTTCCCTCACCTTTGATATCCCCGTGAACCGTACTGTCGAGAAAACGGACCAGTACGGTATCGATACGCACCACAGGGAACGAGAAGTCATCCTTCACTGTTGTTCTCGGTTGCCAGGCTAATGGCCAGAAACTACCACCCATGGTCATTTTCAAGAGGAAGACTTTGCCAAAAGAAACATTTCCGCCTGACGTCATCATCAAGGCTAACTCAAAGGGCTGGTGGACGAGGACAAGATGAGAGTAGCTGAGAGAAATTTATGTGAAGAGGCTTTTTCCACAACTCTCCGTCCCTATTTTGTGTGTTATTGACGTTATTGAGTTGTTAATTTAATAGAATAAAGTTTGACTTATCTGACCGTTTTGTTTCGCTTAATGCGTCTTATTATCCAGTGCACCTTATATATGAAAAGACAGTGATATTGATAGTCATTGATAATGTGCCTTATAATCTGGTGCGCCTTATAGTCCAGAAAATACGGAACACGAGGACGATAGAGTGCTGTAAAACCTTGTTTCCGTGGTGTTTTCAGTTCACGTCTCTAAAACACTGCGTTGGACGTAGTCGGCGTGACGTCACCCAGCGGTTTGTGGACTACAGACTTCAGCATTTTGGCCGTCACCATCTTGGTTTTAGTCCGACACCGTCTTGGTTTTAGTTCGTTGCCATTTTAGAATATAATAGAATAGAAACGATCTACTACACGCTGCAGCACCCCAGTCGTCATTTCTTTTTATCAAGCGTCTTCGACCTAGCAACAGTTACTAAAGGAGGCAGCACTTAGGATTGGTCAGTTCACATAGCACTTGTACATATTAGCAACAACAGCAGTTACACCATTTCAGGTCAAATCACAAGCAGCGGCCGGCTGCATCCTCCCTCATGCAGCTCTGCTGATCGACTGTTCTGGATGTACAAACTTTGAGGAGTAATATCTGCTGATGGCATGAGAGAAAGACAATGAAATGTCATTTGGTATTAATTGTGCTTTGGCCCGGCCGCAGTAAACAGAGATGACATTTCGTGATAACCGCTCTCTCTTTGCATTGTCCCAGTTTCATGCTTTAATGAGATTTAAAGATCACACCACAATTACAGCACAGCGGTTGTTTTTCTCTACTTTGTTCTTCCTGTTGTGTGTGTCCACTCTTGAAGATTATGAATGTAATTTACTAATTTACTTTTCTTTACTTTCTTTCATCCTGAGTGTTTTCTCAGTCAGCTGGTTTGTACTGAAACAGATTCTGATATATTGAGGCATCAGGCTGATGTGTGAAACCAGCCGGACTTATTCAATCAGCGAGGTCAGAGAAGTCTTAATGCTTCCTGTAGCCTCTGTTCCCACTGAGATAAGAAATGTAACTTGCATTCTTAATTGAAGGTCAACAACATGCCGGCTTCATGATTACATCCTCTGAAGGGACAGCTGGCCTTTAGCTGCATCACACACAGACTGGCTTACTTTTCTAACAAGTCTGTTGATACTTCATCATTGTTTAAGTACCTACGGTAGCAGAAAACATGTTAACGTTCATCCAAACCTGCTCTGCAGGTGTGCTGAATGATGAATCCCAATGGATCATAACTGCAAGAGATGCAAAATGACCACAAAGAAAAATAAACTTCAAGTAAACATGATTTTTCAGAGCATCAGTACTGGTGTTACAGGAAAATCGGGATCACTGGACCAACAGTATTTCTTTAACCCACAAATTTAATGATACAATCTTAATTACTAAAACATAGATAATCTAAATTTGATGATATGATATTCATGCTCTCTTGTATGGTCCTCAAATTTAAAACTTGTTTGGATGATCAGTATGTGGACTGTAAAAACAGGATGTTTTTCTTATTTTGGCTGGGTGTTCGCAACCACTCATAAAGTGTTGTCTTCTAATAGCAAACATGAGAAAACACTGGTGAATCCCAGAAATCAGAGGGTACTGATGGTATGAGACCAGTCACACGTCTCCCACACCGATGCATCTCGGTCCACAGCTGGTCACTCGTCACTGTGTCCGTTATGAGTTTTGTGAGTTACAGCCCACTGAAGGCTGTTGAACTTCTGTCCAAACTGTAATTACCTGGCTGCCAGTGGAGGCTGATAAAAGTCACACAAATCCACCTTTAATTGTTCAATTAAGATTATTGCTCACAGTGATATCTTGTCTCATTTAATATGAGCTTACAGCGAGAACATGTTAGCAAGATGTGATGATGTATGATTTAGGATATGCATATACAGCATACAAATAACAACTAATTTCCTGACTGATCCATTAATCATTGAGTCGATACAGTAGAATATCTGAAAAATGAGTCCAAGGTAACATGTCAGATGTCTTGTTTAACTTTTACAGTCCAAAACTCAAAGAAGAAGCAACCTCCATTTCCACAAACTGAAGAGCCTTAAACCTTCATCCTGTCTGCAGCCAGCAGGGGGCGACTCCTCTGGTCCGATAGAAGTCTCTAGAAAATGATCCTCCTCTGATTGATTACCTCAGTAAACTCTGTAAACATCAGTTTATGTCTCAGTCACTAGTTTCAGTCTTCTTCAGTACAGCTGGATGTTCATTTAGTAAGTTATGGTCCATTTAGCCTCAGATACACCAGAAAGCAGAGGATGCTTTAGGGCGGGGCTACCTGGTGATTGACAGGTTGCTACTATGGCGATGTCCAGTCTTGGAGTTGTCCGTGTTTTCGTCTTACAACTTTAACCCTTTTACAGCGTGTTTTCACTTCAGCAAAGTTAATTAAAACATTTTGGTTGCCTCGATGGTGACAACCAAAACCAAGATGGTGATGGCCTGAAACCAAAATAACGACAGCCAAACACCAGGATGCGACAGCCTATAACTAAGATGGCGATTGTCAAAAACCAAGATGGCAACCGCCAAAACCAAGATGGCGACCGGCCTAAAAACAAGAAAGCGACAGGCAAAAACCAAGATGGTGGTTCTGAACGACTAACGTTTTAGTAATAAAATATGTTTTGTTCATGTTTTTTCAGGTTACAGTGTATTTTTACTGTGTGTTGACTACAAACGGCCTCGTGGGGGATTCAAGAAGCAGTTTGTCGAGAGAGAAGCTGTAAAGGGCAGATTGTTCCTCAGCCTGCGGGACATCATGTACGACTGTGGCTGCTGATTTCCTGTCACAGCTGTCTTACTCTAAGTCATTATGGTCCTTGAGTCTCTACACTGAGACTGATGACTGTAGTTAATAACTGCAGTGGCACTCGAGGCTGAAAAGTCGTTTTTTTACCAACATTTCACTGAATGCAGTCGTGTCCACATTCTTGTCCGGGTTTTTAAAAATAATCCACAATGCATTACTTGTATAGATGTGATGATACTATGAAAGACTAAACGGAAAAGATGTACTGAAGTGAGTTAATTTGCTGCAGTACTAAAACTGGAGAGATATATCATAAACTGATTGTAGTTTTCTTTTCAGACTGACGATAAACGCAGAGTGTCAGCTGCAGCTGCACAACTTCCCCATGGACGAACACTCGTGTCCGCTCATCTTCTCCAGCTGTGAGTACGTCTTCCCTCCATGTAGGGCCCTCTGTCGGCCACAAGGACCAGTACGAAAAACTACAATATTTGATTTGGAGTAACAAAATACAAAATTTGATCTTGTGTGTCTCAGGTGATTGGTTGGTGTCGGTTAGTGTCCATCACACCCGGGTTCAGCTGCTTGTGTGAGGAAAGACGCCGCTGAAGTGGCCACTTCCAAGCAAATGTGCCTTTAGAAGTGTTTGTTTAAAACACATTGATTTCTTTTTGTAAAAGTGGTGCTGGAGGACAATCATGGCCAAAGGACTGAAGGACAGTTCAGAAACATTCATGCATCACACCGCAGCTCCTCGGAGCTCAGTGGGACGAGTTACGTAAGGAAAATACACCAGCAGGGAAAAGACTCAAAAAACGACCACAAAGGGATTCAAAATGGCCACGAACAGATGTGAAACAACCACAAAGAGACAAAACATGACCAAAAAGAGGCACAAACGGACAGCAGTGATGCAAAATGACCATTAAAAAAAACAAAAATGAGCACAAACAGATCACAACTGACGTAAAATGATAGTTTTGCCTTTCAGTCTGAGTGACGGGGCCTCTACCTGTCTGTATCCAGGGGCCCATCTTCTCATCCCATGGCTCGAGGTTATTTGGAGCTACACATAGGCTGTGTAGCCCTGTTGTCTTGTCATTCACGACATCTACATAATGTACTGTATCATGATTACTGTGTCATACCGTCAAAATGTATTAATGAGCAGACCAACGTTGGGAAGTAACTTGTATTAACCCCTCACATTCAGACTGTTTTAGGTAGCTATGGTAACATCTGATCAATCTGACTCAGCAAACACACATGCAGCTAATATACAGCTCATAACAGCTCATACAGCTTATATGTGTACAGCTCATACAGCTTATATATGTACAGCTCATAACAGCTCATACAGCTTATATATGTACAGCTCATAACAGCTCATACAGCTTATATATGTACAGCTCATAACAGCTCATACAGCTTATATGTGTAAAGCTCATACAGCTTATATATGTACAGCTCATAACAGCTCATACAGCTTATATATGTACAGCTCATAACAGCTCATACAGCTTATATATGTACAGCTCATAACAGCTCATACAGCTTATGTGTGTAAAGCTCATACAGCTTATATATGTACAGCTCATAACAGCTCATACAGCTTATATATGTACAGCTCATAACAGCTCATACAGCTTATATATGTACAGCTCATAACAGCTCATACAGCTTATATGTGTACAGCTCATACAGCTTATATATGTACAGCTCATAACAGCTCATACAGCTTATATATGTACAGCTCATACAGCTTATATATGTACAGCTCATAACAGCTCATACAGCTTATATATGTACAGCTCATAACAGCTCATACAGCTTATATGTGTAACTCTACCCTATCCCCTTACCCCACCACAGCTCATACAGCTTATATATGTACAGCTCATAACAGCTCATACAGCTTATATATGTACAGCTCATAACAGCTCATACAGCTTATATGTGTAAAGCTCATACAGCTTATATATGTACAGCTCATAACAGCTCATACAGCTTATATATGTACAGCTCATAACAGCTCATACAGCTTATATATGTACAGCTCATAACAGCTCATACAGCTTATATATGTACAGCTCATAACAGCTCATACAGCTTATATATGTACAGCTCATAACAGCTCATACAGCTTATATATGTACAGCTCATAACAGCTTATATACAGCTCATAACAGCTCATACAGCTTATATATGTACAGCTCATACTCTCTTTTCCCCTACAGCTCATACAGCTTATATATGTACAGCTCATAACAGCTCATACAGCTTATATATGTACAGCTCATAACAGCTCATACAGCTTATATGTGTACAGCTCATACAGCTTATATATGTACAGCTCATAACAGCTCATACAGCTTATATATGTACAGCTCATAACAGCTCATATAAAGCTCATACAGCTTATAATTATATATGTACAGCTTATATACAGCTCATAACAGCTCATACAGCTTATATAGGTACAGCTCATAACAGCTCATACAGTTTATATATGTACAGCTCATAACAGCTCATAACAGCTTATATACAGCTCATATAAAGCTCATACAGCTTATATATGTACAGCTCATATACAGCTCATAGCAGCTCATAAATATACACTCATAACGCTCATATCCTCATACTCATATCCTCATAGCAGCAAATACAGCTCATAACAGCTCATATACAGCTCATAGCAGCTCATATACAGCTCACAACAGTTCATATACAGCTTATAAACAGCTCATAAAAGACTCATATACAGCTCATACAGCTTATATTTGTACAGCTCATATTTAGCTCATAACAGCTCATATTCAGCTTATACAGCTTATATATGTACAGCTCATAACAGCTCATAACGGCTCATATACAGCTTATGAACAGCTCATAAAAGCTCATAAACAGCTCATACATATATATGTATGTATTATATATGCACAGCTCATAACAGCTCATATACAGCTCATAACGGCTCATATACAGCTTATGAACAGCTCATACAGCTTATATATGCACAGCTCATAACAGCTCATATACAGCTCATAACGGCTCATATACAGCTTATGAACAGCTTATGAAAGCTCATAAACAGCTCATACAGCTTATATATGCACAGCTCATAACAGCTCATATACAGCTCATAACGGCTCATATACAGCTTATGAACAGCTCATATACAGCTCATAACGGCTCATATACAGCTCATAACAGCTTATATACAGCTCATAACAGCAGTGTATCCACAGAACTAATACAGTAAACTGAAGCATGAGTGCATTTAAGTGCAGTGAATTATTCATCTCCATAATCACCAGTAGACTGCCTCTACATCATAAATAAAACAGTATACAAATACTACTACATTATACATTTCCATAAAACACACCTGATAATATTCAGAACTTCATGACACTGTGGAGTTTACTCTGACTGTAAAAGACATCCAGTAAATCTGACGATGCTCTGAAGGACGCTGTTCAACAGGTCTGGTCCAAGTTTACTTCCTGTCAGCCACTGCATTGACAACCACTGCAACAGGAAATACAAAGAACTTGTGCTGCTCATTAGATCTTGAGGCCAGTCTGTGGATGCATCCTGCTGTGATCAATTAAACCCATTTCCTCACCTCAGGAAATCACCTGGCATTACACTGGTTTCTATGACGACGTCTCTGTTTTCTGTTTATGTCAGATTTGCTTATCTTTAAAGCCATCATGCCTCTGGGGCATAAATAATCAACTGAGTATAATACAAATATCACACAGCTCTGCAGTTTCTGCAGAGGTTGGCGGTAAAGCTGTGAGCTTAGTTTACAACAAACGTGTCTGTATTCAAAAAATACAACTAGAACCGTCACTTTGACACAAAACATGCAGAAAAGTACAGAAACCTGTCTGTCTTTAAATTTCCTGAGTCTGGATCATGATCCAGATCACCACCAAAATCTACTGGCGTATTCATGGTGCCACCCTCACCCCCTCCAAAAAACTAATTCAAATCCATCACAAACTTTTGGAGTAATCCTAACAGACAGACCAACAGACAAACCAACGCCAGTGAAAACAGAACCTCCTTGACTTGGTGGAGGTAATAATAAAGTCTCTGCATTAATGAACACAAATATCCAGTTAAGTGCATTTTAACTCGACTTATTGTCATAATACCATCATGTTCTATGAGGATTATTTGTAGTGCTAGTATTTCTCAGTAACATCAGGCTGGAGCCTCATAATATCACAAGCTTCTTTCATTTCCAGGTTACTGGAGTTCTGTCCAATTTCCTGTAAATTAATAGTTCTATGATCATGATAATCTTTTTTATTGGATTTTTCTGATAAAACTGCCACGCTGACTCGCTGGCCTGTTATTCTTCTTAAGTGGTATATATATTTATATTTAACACTTTTCTAGTTTTCTAACCACCCACCACCCATCCACTTCAGGGGTTTCAGTCCTACGATGGTGGTTCACTTCTCAGCGGGGTAGATCACCATGGTAACTGATACTGAACACCTGAGCTGCACCGGAGCAGGTGATGTTCCAGATAAGAGATTAACTTGCATTAAAGCACCGCCTCCTGACCAGTTCATTCAACCTCTATTTAAATCTGGAGGAAACGTTGACAATCGTCATTTACAGTGATATCCAATAGTACAATAAAACAAAATAAATAATAAATGAGCATACAGAACATGATTAATGAATCATAAGAAGCAATCAGCCAGACAACAGTAGGACATTGGTAAAAATATTTACATTCAAGAGCAGAGTAGTTTGTAATCATGGATGTAAAATCTATAGGTTGAACGAGTCAAATGAGGACTAAAGGACCAGCTTAATGAGAACATGATTTATGACGGCAAGTTGCCATTAAGGGCTTCATAAATGAATCAAAAACAACAACTTACTGTTACAGAGGACCACCCAACCTTTTCATACTAGATGCAATAAGAAGAATAACTGTCAGCGGTAAGAAGTCTGAGGCTGGAGTGAGAAACTGAATCTAAGGGTTAGAAAGAGGAGCTCGGTTTTCACATCCTACGAAAATATTACACAAATACAAAGAAGTTAAAGTCATAATCCAGACTAAAAACAGCACAGTTTAAACTGACAGACAGGAAGAACAGATGGCAACCAATCACAGATGGTGTGAAACAGACTTGGGAGCAAATAAAAAATAAATGAATAAATTCGTCACAGTCGTGTGTGTACAGCCCTGCAGACATTACCTTGTGTTGTCAAATGCAAAGGATTTGATTTAAATCTGTGTTGTAATGGTACACCGCTCAAATACTCATAAATACTACAGACACAGTACAGACCACAAAATAAAAACTCCTGTTTCACTGAGACTTTAGGGAAAATAACATCTGCACTTAAAGTCCCCCTCCATCCTATTCTCCTATTTTCTATCATATTTCATATTTATTTGAGTCATTTCATGACTAAATTAATCAGCTTCACTCTTTGCTTTTTTGACAAATCACTTAATTTAAAGTAAAAAAATATGTGAATATGACTTCTAACTATAGTAAAAGCTGCAGGTCAAAGGTCATCCTCCAAGCTGCAAACTGATAAATCTGTCAGTACGTCTGTCTAATTATTTAGCTAGTTAGCTGTAGCTGGCTAGGTAGCTGTAGTTAGCAAGTTAGCTGTGGTTAGCTGGTTAGGTGTAATTTGCTAGTTAGAGTTACTGAGTTAACTGTTAGTTAGTTAGTTAGGTGGAGTTAGTGAGTTATTTGGTTATTGGGGGCGGCAGTAGCTCAGTCTGTAAGGACTTGGGTCAGGACGCGGAGGTCACCGGTTCAAGTCCCCCATGGACCAAGACCAACTGGTTGCTGGAGAGGTGCCAGTTTACCCCCTGGGCACTGCTGAGATGCCCCTGAGCAAGGCACCAAACCCCCAACTGCTCTGGGCGCTTGTCAGGAGCAGCCCCATCACTCTCTGGACATCTCTCCATTGACATGTATATGTACTGTGTGAACAACAGAGTGTAAAACTGAATTTCCCCACTGTGGGACTAATAAAGGAATATCTTTCTTTCTTTCTTAAGTGGAGTTAACTGATTAGCTATCGTTAGCTACTTAGCTAATTAGCTGCAGTTAACAAGTTAGCCGTAGTTAGCTGGTTAGCCGTAGTTAGCTGGTTAGCCGTAGTTAGCTGTAGTTAGTTAGTTAGCTGTAGTTAGCTAGTTAGCCGTAGTTAGCTGGTTAGCCGTAGTTAGCTGTAGTTAGTTAGTTAGCCGTAGTTAGCTAGTTAGCTGTAGTTAGCTGGTTAGCCGTAGTTAGCTGGTTAGCGGTAGTTAGCTGGTTAGCCGTAGTTAGCTGTAGTTAGTTAGTTAGCTGTAGTTAGCTAGTTAGCTGTAGTTAGCTGGTTAGCCGTAGTTAGCTGTAGTTAGCTAGTTAGCCGTAGTTAGCTAGTTAGCTGTAGTTAGCTGGTTAGCCGTAGTTAGCTGTAGTTAGTTAGTTAGCTGTAGTTAGCTAGTTAGCTGTAGTTAGCAAGTTAGAGAGAGAGAGAGAGAGAGAGAGAGAGAGAGGCAATGGTGAGGATTAAATAGATATTAAAATGGATGCAGTCTGGTTGCCATGGTGATGAATAATGGAAGAACAGGAAGTAACGCTACCTGGAGGAGGGGGGTGGGGTTAAGTTACACCACTTCTGGAATTAAGTTGCTTCCTGTGAAGACAGAAGTTTATTTTAAAAAGATTCCATGCATGTAACAAGTGTAAATTGACATGTCATGTCATATGTCATGTCACGGCTGGTCATTTGTAGGAAAACACATGAAAAAAGAGGAAAACATTTAATGTAAGATATCATAGGATCTGTTGTATGAAGATACGTTGCCTGGTGCAGATGGTGTAGAGTGTAAACTTTTATTTTGAAAGTCCTGCTGTTAGTTTAAGTCTCTTGAATATTGTTCATTCATAAATACATCGTGAGTTGTGGCTTTAGCCTGCTAGTAATGTTTATGTCAGACAGAATATAGTGTCATTCATAAAGTTTACCGTTTCCTAAAGTGAGCTTTTATTTTGTGAACATTCTGAATCTGAGCAGCGATTTCTGAATCTTTAATGGCGTCATTAAGAGCAAATGAGAGGACTGTGGCAAAAGTTAATGGAAATCATTCATCACGCATGTTTGAAAACAATCAGTAGTTTGGGCAACATCTTCCCTCTCCGTTAATGATTCTGTTAATTGAGAGCCTATTACATCAAATCGCTATCAGCCAAGATCATCATTTAGTTATTGTTTCTACTTAAAATGATTGTACGTCTGTCGAAGACAGGAGCGATCCGGGCTAGTGTGACAGAAACACAATCATTAGCCCATCATTAACCTCCCATGATGGATGGTAAGAGCACTCCAGGCTCCGTGCACACCATGTGAAGGTCAGGCCCAGCATCAAGATGGATTCACTACATTACCGGACCAAAGCTTTCATTTAATCTACTTTCCTTCTGCCTCCGTCTTCACTGCAGACTGTCTTTTCATTAGCCGGCCTCCAGCACCAGACAAATGCTGCCGTGGGTGGCCCGAGGTCCGGCTGCTCGGGACATCCATCATTAGGATGGGCCACGTAGCGCCGAGGGTCACGCTCACACACATGCTCTGTGTAATTGCAGATGGATACCCGCGAGATGAGATGATTTACAAGTGGAGGAAGAACTCGGTGGAGGCAGCTGACCAGAAGTCCTGGCGTCTCTACCAGTTTGATTTCATGGGACTGAGAAACACGACGGACATAATAGAGACTACAGCAGGTAGGATCTGGATCTGATGCTTCAGGCTGGTCTACAGACACATCAAAGTCCAGCCAAACTGTTGGAGGAGAAGAAATAACTGTAGTACTGTAGTATCCTTAGTAGGTTCCCTGCCTAAGCACTGCTACTTGCCATAATGTAATTAAAGGGACAGTGTGTAGGATTTAGTGTTTAGGGCTCAAGTTTAAGGACGTCCCGTCATCCCAGGGCCAAAAAATTATGATAAGGGAGGATGAAAATAAAATTTTGGATGAATTTGGGACAAGAGTTGAAAAATACCCATACGTGACCCATACCCACCGAACACACACACCGCCGCCTCTAACCTCACGACAGCCGAAACAACAGGAACTAAATATAGATACTTCCCAAGGAAACTTTCTATTTTAACGTTAGACTGTCTAATGTTTAATTTAAACTTTTATTAAAAATAAAAATAAAAAAAATAAAAATTTATTTTATTTCCCATGTATTTATTTTCTATTATTGTTTTAATTAATTAATTTATTTTTGCATTTAGTCTTTATTTATCTTATATTTATTTTTTAAATGAATGTATTCATATATGTATTTCATCCTGTTTCATTGCTGGCTCCATACAGCAGGTCGCTGTATAAAGAAAAGAAT
>CAMQGK010000650.1:5130000-5270000 GCA_947000775.1 Pterois miles
TGCATACAGGCATAAATCTCTCATTGTTGTACCCACACTAACTGCTGTGGTTACTGAAGGCAAACCAGCACAGAGCACCAATACTCTCAGTGACTTATCTTAAAAATACCTTTTCTTTAAGGGAATATTGTTGGGATATTTTGGGAAATACATTGGTTGCTTTGTTGCCAACAGTTAGATGAGAAAATTGAATACCACTCTCATATCTGTATGTGAAATATGTAGCTACAGATCCACAAGAAGTGGATTTAGTCTGTGTGACGTCACCCACTGGTTTGTGGGTGAGTTTGGCATTTTGGCTGTCGCTATCTTGGTGGTTCACACATGTACGGTGGTGGTTGTGCGTACTGGTCCACGTGGTCACAACAAATTGCTGGTATGTGGACGTTTGCAAAGAGCCTACACATGATGACTACCTCTGATGATGAAGTTAACATCACGCATATCCTCACTTCAATTGTTGGTTCAACTGCAACATGAGCACCCACCACTTTGGACTGAAATTGACTACCGGACGCCAGTAAAACGTCCGCCTACAAAGAGTCGTACTGGAGTAAAACAAAATTATTTCCATTTGTGGTCGTCACTGTCTTGGTTCTTGGTAGTTGCCATCTTGATGTTTGGTCGTTGACCATCTTGATTTTTTCAACCAAAAGTGACACTAGATGGTGGAGCTAAGTACAACTGAACGCTGAATAAGACATTTTAGGTGACCAAAATGTTCTTATTAACCTTGATGAAGTGAAAACCCGCTGTGAAAGGGTTAAAGTTCTAAGAGAGAAACACTGACAACGTCATGGCAGCAACCTGTCAATCACCAGGTAGCCCCGCCCTAAAGCCCCCCTGCTTTCTGGTCTATCTGACTCTAAATGGACCATAATTCACTAAATGAACATCCTGCTGTACTGAAGAAGACTGAAACTAGAGACTGAGACCAGAAACTGATGTTTCCAGTGTTTACTGAGGTAATCAATCAGAGAGGAGGATCATTTTCTAGAGACTCTATAGACTCAGAGGAGTCGCCCCCTGCTGGCTGGAGACGGGATGAAGGTTTAAGGCTCTTCAGCATCGGCTTCACTTCTCAGACCTGGAGGTTGACGCCTGTGTTTACCGTACAGATATCTGAGTGGTGTCAATCTTCTCATTCAACTGTCAGCAAAAACATCAATAAGTGTTTCTGAAAATTATTCCTTTAAAAGAATCGTGAGTAATGAGTGAGTTATTGGTTGATATGAGCTGAATATGGGTCTGTATTTTTCAGTATTTTGCTGTGCAGGTTTCAGAGGCTGTAAAAATATCAAACACTGGGTTAAATATAAAAGTTCATCTATCTATCTATAACACAGACGGTGAACATGAGAGAGTTTCTCATGTCTGTATTGTCACATATTGGGACACTCTGAGGGAACAGAAGCAGCCACGCGTATAATTCAAGTGTTATTTTTCTACACGGTTCACATATTCTCACCATGTATTGGTGTTGCACAGCAGCCACTTCTCGCCGGAGCTCGTAACACACAGTAGATGAAGTAAATAGGCAAATAATAGTGTTTCTTCTTTCAGCCTTCAGTTCTTTAACACAGTCGGTGACTGGGACGCCCAAATTGAATATAATGGGTCATTTGTACATTACTGTAGGCACAAATATGATAATCCCTTTCACCAGGATCACTCATCTCTGTTTGGCTGTTGACTCTTGCATGCAATAGACAGTTAAACATCACCGTGAAGAAGATGTAATATGTTCTGGGATAGAGTTATAGTTTTAATGTGGTCTGTTTGTATTATAATTTGATGTCCCTGTGTTTAGAGTTGGCATTAGCAGCCGTTGAATTGCCTTAGTGTAGCCCGGCCCGAGCTGAGATAAACACCAGAAACACATATTTACCTCACTTCAGCGAAGGCTACGTCTTTGCCTTGGGCAGAATACTTTTTATATCCCTTTTTTGAGCTGTTTTCTTTTTATTATCTTTGCTGTATATGTGCCAAATATTTCACGTATGTGCCCAGTCATTTATGTTTTTTGAACGACCCTATAATGATTACACGAATAGTCACGTGTTGGCAACAGGAGCGGTGTTTGCCCAGCCATCCAGATGTTTTAGTGAGCTTTAAATATTGAATTAAAACTGTTACCAGCATAAAAATGTTGGTTGCAGCGTGTTCAGTAGTGGTGAAAGTACAGAATTTATGTGTATTTATGACAAAAAGTACTTATTTAGGTTTAGGAAAAGATGGTGGTTTGGGTAAAAAAAAAACCCACCAGAAGTTATTATGTGACCAATAAATCACCGTTGACTTCTGGTTTCACACAGCTCTCCTGGTGAAAGTCTGGTGTTTATAGACATGATCATTATTTTCAACAGAAGATCAATAAACTCCGCCAGCACTGGTGTGAAGTGCCTACAAACAGGATGCTGAATCTAACACATTCATCTCCTCCTCTGACTCTTTTTGGTTCTTTTCTTTGATCGTTGAAGTAATCACGCTTTATAAAAACTAACAAACTTTACCGTGCCACACATGGTGTTTTGCTGGCCACAGTGTGCATGCTAAGCGATTGTTTTACATCGCATTCGTTACTCGGTGGAGCCCAGATGTGACCGTAATCTGACCCCGTTCTGCTGACGGGTGACGGGCGATGCAATAAGGTATTCTGAGTGGTGCTATCCTTTACAATAACTCTGGCATGTTAGGATACAGCGTGACATTCGCCTCCATCAGACAGCTGACTGAGGGACGGACCGAGATCCCAGCTGAGCCACTGGGATGCACCATTTGTAGGTTTGTATTCTGCCAATACAAACGTACAACAGGCCCGACTGTTAAAGTCATCCACACTGTCAGCTCGTTCCTGTTTCTCGCTGTATCATCAGGCAATATTGTCTAAAACACACAGCAGCTACAGAGACAAACTTCTCGCATCATTTACGTCCGTGGTAATTTTCTTGAGTAAATGTATAAGGTCAAGAGTTATTGTGAACACGACTCGGGTTGTTTGTGAACGTTCAATATTATCACGTTCTGTAAATCTTATTGACACCAGTGAAGGGATTTACATAGGACAATAATAATATGGTTGTTATGGTAATATGGTTGAATAAAAATGGCAGATTTGGAGTCAGTGTGCGGTCTTACTTTTGCTTCCATAACACGTCTTCTTTCAGAGAAGAAAACATTTATTTTACTTTTTGTTTATTTGCATCTGTAGATTTCTCCTAAATTCAACAAAAGTTACCATTAGATAATGCCTCATTTGCATATTTAAACACAACATTTGAGAAAACCTACAGAAAAATAATAGTCTTAATGTCAGTAATCAACTGGGGAAGTTTCGTGGTTGTGTCTTTAAAATGTATGAAATTTTCCACAGTTTTCTCCCAGACTCTGAGTCATAAATCTCCACTTCTGCAGCTCCTACATCCCGTTTCTTTCCTGTATATATTCTGGAGAGTTTTACAGAGGGGTTTGTTCAGATATTATTCAGTATTTTCTGATTTATGGAGTGATAAAAAGATATCCAAAGTTCCCTCTAGAAGACTCTAGCAGAGCCAGTAGCTAGCAGAGCTAGTAGCTAGCGACAGAGCACAGTAGCTAGCAGAGCCAGTAGCTAGCAGAGCCAATAGTTAGCAGAGCTAGAAGCTAGCAGAGCCGGTAGCTAGCAGAGCCGGTAGCTAGCAGAGCCAGTAGCTAGCAGAGCTAGTAGCTAGCAGAGCCGGTAGCTAGCAGAGCTAGAAGCTAGCAGAGCTGGTAGCTAGCAGAGCTAGTAGCTAGCAGAGCCAGTAGCTAGCAGAGCCGGTAGCTAGCAGAGCTAGAAGCTAGCAGAGCTGGTAGCTAGCAGAGCCAGTAGCTAGCAGAGCCAGTAGCTAGCAGAGCCAGTAGCTAGCAGAGCTAGAAGCTAGCAGAGCTAGTAGCTAGCAGAGCCAGTAGCTAGCAGAGCTAGAAGCTAGCAGAGCTAGTAGCATGGAGCTATTTACTGACCAGGACACAACAGGACACAGTTTCCTGTGAGTGGGGTTGTTCTGATGATATTTGGCTCCATCATCTACAGTCCATATCCAATGCTCTTTTCATACCTATGGTTCTTTTGGATTAAAGGTTTTATATATATATATATATATATATATATATATATATATATATATATATATATATATATATATATATATATATATATATATATATATGTACATCAGTGCAGTTGATTTGGCTTATTTTTTAAATGCATTTTAATTGAAGCTATTTTCAAAGTAGGACGGAATGGCTCCATTAGAAAATGTGCCTCCTGATAGACTCTATTGTACCTCAGCTGGTGTCAGTTAAATCAGTTTTAGCCAGAGCAGAAACACAATGAGACCTATTGTGGAAATAATCCATTCATAAACTGTTAAAAACCTGCAAAATGAAAAAAGGCCAACAGACTCCACAGTCCCTACCTGTATTTGATGCAGACCAGTCCAGGAACCCTGAGAGAGAAACATGTTCAAGGAACGATCAAAGCAACCTGACGCTGCGTCTTCAAATTCAATTGTCTGAAATCCAATAAGAAGTTTCCTACAGGAGCAGGGATGTAACACAGTCGGATGTCTTACCCATAAATAACTGATGAAATTGTGTTTGCACTCTCAGCACAGCAGCAAAATATGAGCCTCTACAGTGAACATGGTAGCCTTTTTTCAGCACATGAACTTGCAGTTTGGTGAGTGTAAAGGCCACCGTCATGAACACAAAACATCACCGAGAGGGCTGGAAAGTCTTCAAAGGTCAGGTCGATATAGTTGTAAGGACAACTGTCCACAGCGAGTTTGGTGGGTTATCCACAGCAGAACTAAAGGTGTCTGGCAAGATCAATGGGAACAGGTGAGCAGTCGTAAAGGCCACAAAGCTTTGCATCGCCCTGAAGGGTTTTTTTCACAATGACCCACCAGCTGAACATTATCCTGATTATTGCATGGCTACTTACTGCAGGAATCAATAATTTAAAACAAAAACGGAACAGAATCTGACATCAGAACCGCACCTGATGTAGCAACGGCCTGTTATAGGGAATAACGGCCTGTTATAGGGAGTAACGGTTCTATATGTAGCAACGGCCTGTTATACGTAGCAACGGCCTGTTATAGGGAGTAACGGCCTGTTATAGGGAGTAACGGCCTGTTATAGGGAGTAACGGTCTGCTATACGTAGCAACGGCCTGTTATACGTAGCAACGGCCTGTTATAGGGAGTAACGGTCTGCTATACGTAGCAACGGCCTGTTGCAAACTGTCATGTCCATTTTCAAAGGGATCCGTTGACCTCTGACCTCCAGATGTGTGAATGTAAATGGGTTCTCTGGGTCCCCACCAGTCTCCCATTTACAGACATGCTCACTTTATGATAATCCCAGTCAGTCTGGATCAAGTCCTAGTCAAGTCAGCGACAGCTGTTGTTTCCTGTTGGGCTGCAGTTTGCCATGTTCGGATTGGAGCAGATTGTTGATGCTAAAGTCAGAATCTGGGAGGGTTTCTGGACAATATCTGCCATTGATTAGTGTTGTTCATTGATTTACAATAATAAATATATACATACATTTGCATGAAGTAGCATATTTGCTACAAGTATTAAATACTTGACAAATCTCCCTTTAAGGTACATTTTGAACAGATAGAAAATGTGTGATTAATATATGCTTAATATGTGATTAATTATAGACAATCATGAAATTCCTTGCGATTGAATATTTGAATCAACTGGCAGCCTGAGGTTAAACAAATAATAAATCTAATATAAACAAATCAAATGACACTAGCTCTTAAGTTCATTAATTCAGTCATAATAGGAGTTTATACTGTTGATTTTATTTTGTGCACTGTTCCTTTAACAGGTGCAACGCGGACAGCCAATCAGAGTAGCTGGAGCGATGACAGCCAATGAGAGTAGCTGTAGTGGTGACAGCCAATCAGCGTAGCTGCAGGGGTGACAGCCAATCAGCGTAGCTGTAGTGCCGCTCGCTGGAGAAGGAGGAGCCCTAGGGAGACGAGCCACGGGAAGGCAGTCCTGAGTTAGATGAGTGCGGAGAGCCGGAAATAAGAGTAAAGACGCGCGTTCGAGCTGTAAACACACATATTGGAGTATTTTGCGTTCACCTTCTGTCCACGTCGCTGGATTTGTTTTCGGCTGAGTATTGAACAAGGGCTCGGTGAGTTAAAACGTACATCTCCGTGTCAGTTAGCATGCTTTTTCCTTGTTTTTCAAGCCCCGGAAGTGCAGCCGTAGCCGCTATTAGCCACTCTGTTAGCTACGCTGTTAGCTAGCTACGCTGTTAGCTAAGCTGTTAGCTACGCTGTTAGCTCAGTTAAGGCGGTGTGTACGAGTTGTATGTTTGTTCTGTGCGTGTCTTTCTCTGTGTGAAGCAGAGAGAAGCTACAGGCAGCAGACATGTTCAAGTTTAGTCTCGGTGGTAAGGTGAGGCGATCACCGCCGCAGCCATTTTAGTGTGCGGTTCAGATTATATTGA
This sequence comes from Pterois miles, assembly GCA_947000775.1. Taxonomy (NCBI): domain Eukaryota; kingdom Metazoa; phylum Chordata; class Actinopteri; order Perciformes; family Scorpaenidae; genus Pterois; species Pterois miles. The sequence continues at coordinate 5,136,499 of CAMQGK010000650.1, forward strand.
CCATCAACCTGTAACGTTAGGTGGCATTTTCTCCATTTTCGTACTAAACGCGTAAGGCTAAAATATTTGTGTGTATATTGAACTGTTGTATCACAGGGCGGGTGCTATCGCGAGGACTGTTTAATGTTTGCACCGGAAGCTGGAGCACAGAGAGACGTCTGTTTCTACCAGAGCAGCCCTCTGATTCACACACCTGGATCAAGGTAAGACTGCACCTGCAGTAGCACTACACCTGCAGTAGCACTACACCTGCAGTAGCACTACACCTGCAGTAGCACTACACCTGCAGTAGCACTACACCTGCAGTAGGATACACCCAGTAGTACACCTGCAGTAGCACTACACCTGCAGTAGCACTACACCTGCAGTAGGATACACCTGCAGTAGCACTACACCTGCAGTAGGACTACACCTGCAGTATTCATGTGTAAAAGGCAGTAGACATTTCTTAAGGTCTTAACAAAGGGGCTGATTACACACTGGGTTGTGAAATTTGAGTTTATTGATCATAAATATTAATTTGTAAAATGTTCTGATTTGATTGTTTAGTAAATTGTATTGCATTTTCATTAATTTTGTGCCGAACTGGTAATATAAAGAGGTTATGTGACTGCTAATTGTAAACTTAATGGTTAAGTAAATTATGCAGAATGTGCAAAATTCAAACAGAAACGAAATAACTTTTTAAACTTTATTTCAAAAGTTCTATATAATATATATAATAAACAATTAGCAACAACAAACAATTCATTATAAATCTGCAAAAATATTTCTAAATTAAATAGGATTAAAAAGGATGTAAACAAACCAGCTACATATCAGCTGTCTGCCCCATTTCAGACTGGAGACGTAACCACCACCGGTACTGACAAGCTAAACAGAAAATATACATTTCATATATTGGTATTTACTGGAAATGATATACAATACAGCCCGCTGTGTATCTTGCTCATGCTCAGGACAAGATTTGACAACACTGCATGCAGCGAAACAGATGGGTGCAGAGATAAGATAAGGTATTCCTTTGTTAGTCCCACAGTGGGGAAATTGGTGGTATACAGCAGCAAAGTCGATGCAAAAAACAGCTACGCTAAATAAAAGTAGATAGACGTATGACAATTTTAATAGAAGGAAATACAAAGAATGGAATAATATAAACAAGGTGAAATATTACAAATAGGAACAATATATGACAAGAAACAGTCACCAGATTAATCAATGTTCTGACTGATTTCTTCGTAAGCTCAATTTAAGTTAAAGACTAAATGTGGATGTTTCACTCACCAGCTGTCACCCTGCTCAACCTGCTGTGTAGTGTAACATTAGTCCGTTGTGTTTTCCACAGTACTGAACACAATAATCCAAACAGGTAGAAGAAGTGGATGTAAGAGGAGCTCAGGAGGATTTTCTTTCTCTCTTGGTCCTGTCGTGTTTTAATGCAGCCAATGTGTAGGCCTGCCTTGTCTCAGTTATTTCTCTATTGAGCTGGATTAAAAACACATATATTTAATCAGATCAAAACGAGGCTTCATACTGAAATACTGTAATGACGGCACACATTTCCCATAGTTTCCACAGGTATCACTTTTGTGTGATGTGTTTGCGTTGTTGTTACATTTCTTGACACCAGGTAGCTCGTAATCATTTTTCTTTAGTGGTCACTATGCATACAACTGCAAGCATCAATGCTCAAAGTGACAGTAATCAAGTTGATATCCTCATGCAGGATCCAGGATAGTTGAACTGAGTTTCCTCCCGCTGTTGGTGGCACGGACGGCTCATTTTATCAAAACTAATCAGCTGTTCTTTGTCCATGTTGCGCTGTGTCTGACAGACGTGCAGCTCAAGATGTTGCGCTGCTCGCAGCCAGTTAGGACACTACCGATAGAAAACAGTGTAATCAAGCTGGTTTTATCGCTGACACTCAGTCACCTTGCATCCAGTTAGAACACGGTGTTGAAAATGATCTCTTGAGCTCAAATAGGTTTAAATCAAACTAAAGTGAGGAAACTAGCGAGAAAGACTATTTCCCAAGAGATTACAGTGTTGTTTTGGATAGGTTAGGAGAATTTAAATGCAAGATTCCTCTCTTTGTGTGAAACTGAGTCGCCATTGATGAACAGCATTAGCGTTCATTTTAGAGTTGTGTTTCTGGCCACCAAGTGAATTTTAGTCCACCTATTGTTTGGCTCTGTTTTTGTTTCCTCCTGACACTGCTAAAGTTTCCACTATATTCATCAGTTGCCAACATTGTCTGTCTGTCTGTTGTTAGAGATAGAGACAGGGAAGTATGGGTGAAAAAGGAGAGGAGGTGCCAGGGCAGGATACCCCTCTAAGGCCTCATCAGCAGGTATAATAAGAGTTATGGGTACTGTAGAGGAGGCACAGGGGTCTCCCATGCCTAGAGCACTTATCAGAGGGGTCCAGAACAGCAGCAGGAACAGAGTCCAGTGATCACAATAACCAAGTTGTGATAATCAGGTGCAGGAACAGCTACAGTGAATGTGTACTCATGTAGCTGTGGAGGAGCAGTAGAGGAGTGATGCAGCAGCGTAAAGTTTGTTCAGGATAAACCAGAACTAGTCTCTCCTTCATAGAGCAGCGCTGTGGCGGTCGTCCCCTTACCTACCTACCTACTTGGTACCACAAATTGTTAGTTGCCATGGTAACTGTGTTCTTTCTGACACAATGAAGTGTGACTAAAGAAGTGATCGCAGGCGGCAAGGGGAATCCGACTCCGTTTTATCTACTGGCCTTGACAACTTGTCACCTTTTGTACTTTTAAATCAACTTTTCCTTCCGTTGGTGTACTGATGATTTGCTCTGCTGAAACTCGGCTCACCCAAGTAATGTCTGAGAAATATGTAATGGGAACCATTACAAGCATTTTCCAGCACAGAATAAAAGCAGTATTGGGTCATGTGCTCTGTGACTTTTTTTGTTGGTGCTCTGTGAATAAAAGATGTTTTCATTTTTAGGGCTGTTGCTATATTGACATGCCAATGGCAGGGACAGCGTTCATGTTTATTCTCTTCTGAATTATTTTCAGTGGGAGCGCCACATTTTTACTTAGGGCGGGCAAGAAATCAATTCGGCTGTGTATCACGATTTTAATGTCAGAATCAATATGTCTGTGTCATGTCAGTCTATGCGGAGGTAGAAGGAAGTTAGTGCTTTTATTGTGGTAGTCTGAGTAACGTGACGTCATATCCGTTCGGTGTCCGTCAACCAAAACAAACCTCAGAGAGCACTAAAGCTTAACAATAAATCATAACATTAAAATCACAATACATATATTGAATTGGCAACCGAGTGTGGTGATAGTATTGAATCAGGAGATGGTGAATCGTCCTAGCTCTAGCCTGGTGAGTACTCATTGTATGTTGGGTGCAGCCAGCTGCTAGCAGGTGTATAGGAGGAGGAGAGGATGTAGAATAATCTTTCTCTGCTCGTCCTGTTTCTCACAGACGGTTTAATCACTCCACTTTAGTCTGAGATCTACTCTGTGGTTCTGTATGGGAGTTCACAGAAACTCGTTCTCAGAAATCACAGAACACGATTGAAGTGTTCAGACGCTTTCACATACTGATGCTGCGTCTCAGCATCTTGGAGCATACAGAGTTTCAGTGTCCTGTGCAAATTATGGGTTATGCAAGTAAAGTAAATCATTTTCTACGCGGCTAAACGGCAGCAGTGAGGGATCAGCGAGGAGGTCCGGACAGTCCGACCTTCTGTCCCACTGAGACGTCTCATCACCAGGAGACATATCTGCTCGCTCAGCAGCGTCTTTTCATGTCCTCTAACAGGAGGATGCTGGTTTTAAAGGAATAATTCAACATATTTGGCAAAATGGAGCTCAACAGTGAGGTTCCTGGAGTGAAAATCCTGTTCATATATTCTGAACTGAGGGTTTGATTATTTGCCATAATGTCTTAACCATCCAAGGTAGACTGACCAGGAGCTACGAGATGGTGAATGATAGTATCTGCTTCTTTAGAAACCACAAGTCTGTATGGAGACACTGCCCACTCTGCTGTGTTCACACCAGAGAGAAGCAAACTTTCATGCAGCAAGGCTGCCTACAAATCTTTCAAATTTTTGGGGGCGGCAGTAGCTCAGTCTGTAGGGAGTTGGTTCACCGGTTCAAGTCCCGACATGGACCAAGAACTGAGTTTGAACTGGTAGCTGGAGAGGTGCCAGTTTACCTCTTGGGCACTACCGAGGTGCCCCTGAGCAAGGCACCAAACCCCCAACTGCTCGGGGCGCTTGTCAGGAGCAGCCCCCTCACTCTGACACCTCTCCATTGTTGCATGTTTGTGCATGTGTGTGTTCGGGTCTGCATGTACCGTGTATAAGTTAACAACAGAGTGAAAACATTGAATTACTAATAAAGGACTAATAAAGGACTATCTTCATCAGTCATAATTTTCATCTGTTTACAACAACATAACTGCCATATTTATGACCAGATATCTTTATGTTGAGTGTTGCAGCAGCTGCAGAGCCTGGCTCTGATCCAGCCAGACTCCCTTCAGAAAACAAGCATTTTAAAGTGGTCAGCTTGTTGTCTTGCAGACAGACCTGACAAAGCATCAGTTCAGACTTTTTACTAAAGAGATCTGCAGCCTGATGCAGTCGTGGAGGATGCTGGATTTCAGCATATGATACAGGTACTGGAGTCACGCTATAATATGCCGCCTCGCAAACACCTGAGATACACAGTAATTCCTGAACTGTATGAACAGATACGACGTACTGTACCGAACCGATCTGAAAACCGTGACCCCAAACCATGATAAGAAACGAACTGTGAATTTTATGAACCGTCCCACCCCTAGTTGGTACTGATGGATTCATCAGGTTTTCTAGTTTCAGATGAGACCGGTATCTTCACTCTGGATTTAAAACTGCTCCAACCTCTGGAAGATCGATTGTGTCAATGCGTTAAAGAAATTAGTGGCATTAAAATGACTTTGCGTTATTATCGCTGACGCAGTAAAAGGAGGTTAAAATTTGCTTCTCTGGGTCTGAACACAGCAGTAGTGCAACAGCGGCGTCTCTGATTGGTGGAGCTCCCTGTCACCATGGAAATATCTACCACGTCCGCGAATGTCTAGTGAGGGTTTGTGCTCCTACGTGCTGCTCTGGTGGATCCTGGATTTCAAACTGGACCAACATGGCAACTCATTTGGTAACTTTCTAGTTCGCTGTCGTGTTTTTGAAAAGATGTTTGTGTGAGAAATAAGACCGCAGAAGCTGAATCTGTCTTCATTTAGGTTGATGGCGGTTAGTGAAAATTTATCAGGAGGTGGCGAGTCGCCATTCGCAGTGGGTTACTTGGATGAGAAGTTCATTCACAGTCTTTTTTGTGTTTTTTCTATTTTCCAATGTTTGTGTTTTTTCTTGCTCTGAATCATGATGAATGAATGATTCATCTCGTAGCTTCATATGAGAGTTTTCTGAAACGCTGAAAACACTCAGTTTCTTGTGAAGAGTTAAATGAGAGGAGCGTTAGCGAGGAGAGAGCTAGCCATCTTCTCCTCTAACTGTTAGCAAGAAAACTAATTTCAAAAATTGTTAAACCATTGTTTTCAAATCTTCTTTTGCTCCTGAATAAACAGTCAACCAGTTATTACACCTCAGCATATCAATAGTTAGCTGATGAGATATTGCTTTATATTATAACTTGCTATTTTTATGCAAATTAGTTTTGCATTTGGATTGGAGTCTCACCTGTGGATTATATCCATTAGATTGGTTCAATAACCTCAGACAACTAAGTTTGGCCCAAAGAGTTGAAAGTTAAACCCTGTATGACTTCAACACTCGCTCCCATTCGCTGTTTCATCATGCACACAAAGCCCAGATAAGAAATCCAATTAAGTTGATGCTACACAGTCTTATGTCCCATTTCTGCAATCATCTCATACATGCCTATAAACAATAAGCCATTGAATGTGGAATACGTTTTTGTCATAGATATGCAAATGCCCCATTATTAGGGGATGGAACGGTAACAAGGCGAGTTAGTTTTGATCAGCTGTGATCAAAACTATGGTTCAACCAGGAAGACACTCTGCAGCTTTGACTCTGAGAGGCCTCATCTCTGCGGTGAAAAGACAATAAAAGGCCTCTGATGGCTCCTGTTTGAATGCGATAATGATTATAAGTAACTTGAACATGGTGGAGCACAGTTCAGTCTGAATCAGAGAGTGAAGCCTTGAAGGTCAGCCAGTTTGTTGGTGTTTGATTTGATACGATATCCTGCCCAAATATCTGAAAGGATACCACGGCTAAAATCTACAACGTCAGGAAAGGTAATGGAATAACAGGATTTCAAATTTAATGTATTATTATTTGTCATTATTAATTTATTTTAGTGGTTAAAAATGTTAAAATGTAAAAACTTGAGTTTGTGTTTGAGTTCATTTTATATTTGCATTTATTTTTCTATTTTTCCGTTATCCGTTTATATATGTTTTATTCTAAAATGGAACGACTGTAATTTCCCCTGAGGATCAGTAAAGTAAAGATGTCACTCATTAAACTGTTTAATATGCCTGGGCTACACGATAACATGTAACAGAGACAGTAAAATAATACTTTAACATGTTACAGAGACAGTAAAATAGTACTTTAACACGTCAGAGAGACAGTAAAATAATACTTTAACACGTTACAGAGACAGTAAAATAATACTTTAACACGTCAGAGAGACAGTAAAATAATACTTTAACACGTTACAGACAGTAAAATAATACTTAAACACGTCAGAGAGACAGTAAAATAATACTTTAACATGTTACAGAGACAGTAAAATAGTACTTTAACATGTTTCAGACAGTAAAATAATACTTCAACACGTCAGAGAGACAGTAAAATAATACTTTAACACGGTACAGACAGTAAAATAATACTTTAACATGTTACAGAGACAGTAAAATAGTACTTTAACATGTTACAGAGACAGTAAAATAGTACTTTAACATGTTTCAGAGAGACAGTAAAATAATACTTTAACACGGTCAGAGAGACAGTAAAATAATACTTTAACACGTCAGAGAGACAGTAAAATAATACTTTAACACGTTTCAGAGACACAGTAAAATAATACTTTAACACGGTACAGACAGTAAAATAATACTTCAACATGTTACAGACAGTAAAGTAATACTTTCACATGTTAGTGACAGTAAAATAATACTTTAACACGTTACAGAGACAGTAAAATAATACTTTAACACGGTACAGACAGTAAAATAATACTTCAACATGTTAGAGAGACAGTAAAATAGTACTTTAACATGTTTCAGACAGTAAAATAATACTTTAACACGTTTCAGAGAGACAGTAAAATAATACTTTAACACGTCAGAGAGACAGTAAAATAATACTTTAACACGTCAGAGACACAGTAAAATAATACTTTAACACGGTACAGACAGTAAAATAATACTTCAACATGTTACAGACAGTAAAGTAATACTTTCACATGTTAGTGACAGTAAAATAATACTTTAACACGTTACAGAGACAGTAAAATAATACTTTAACACGGTACAGACAGTAAAATAATACTTCAACATGTTACAGACAGTAAAGTAATACTTTCACATGTTAGTGACAGTAAAGTAGTACTTTGACATCCTACAGAGACAGTAAAGTAATACTTTACACATAGGCAATATGTAAACACAGACATGCCTTTTTAAATGGAGCTAGGCTTTCCCCACTGTGGGACTAATAAAGGATTATCTTATCTTAAAGTGTCCAGGAGATACATGTGAAGTGGATCTTTTCATTTGATTCTCGGTAAGACAGCAGACCAGTGAATTCAGCCAAATGTCAGATGTTCCATTAAGGCTTTTTAATGAATGAGGAGGAAGCAGCGGTTCAAAGCTCGACGCTATAAGGTTGGAGCAGCGATTTTAGATCTTTTCTTCCAGGATCTACAAACCTCGTGTACTATCATTGTGACTCACCATTAGGGATGCACAATAGGGATGCTAATGTTGGAAAAAAACATTTCACCGACCCTTGTTAACCGATTGTTAACCGTTAACTGTCCTTAGTTCACCGTCAGGGAGTGTTAACAGCCACAGTGCTGCGTTCACTGTCCTTAGTTCACCGTCAGGGAGTGTTAACAGCCACAGTGCTGCGTTCACTGTCCTTAGTTCACCGTCAGGGAGTGTTAACAGCCACAGTGCTGCGTTCACTGTCCTTAGTTCACGGTCAGGGAGTGTTAACAGCCACAGTGCTGCGTTCACTGTCCTTAGTTCACCGTCAGGGAGTGTTAACAGCCACAGTGCTGCATTCACTGTCCTTAGTTCACCGTCAGGGAGTGTTAACAGCCACAGTGCTGCGTTCACTGTCCTTAGTTCACCGTCAGGGAGTGTTAACAGCCACAGTGCTGCGTTCACTGTCCTTAGTTCACCGTCAGGGAGCATGAGCAGCCACAGTGCTGTGTTCACTGTCCTTAGTTCACCGTCAGGGAGTATTAGCAGCCACAGTGCTGCGTTCACTGCCTTAGTTCACCGTCAGGGAGTGTTAACAGCCACAGTGCTGCGTTCACTGTCCTTAGTTCACCGTCAGGGAGTGTTAACAGCCACAGTGCTGCGTTCACTGCCTTAGTTCACCGTCAGGGAGTGTTAACAGCCACAGTGCTGCGTTCACTGTCCATAGTTCACCGTCAGGGAGTGTTAACAGCCACAGTGCTGCGTTCACTGTCCTTAGTTCACCGTCAGGGAGTGTTAACAGCCACAGTGCTGTGTTCACTGTCCTTAGTTCACCGTCAGGGAGCATGAGCAGCAGCAGTGCTGCCTTCACTGTCCTTAGTTCACTGTCAGGGAGTGTTAACAGCCACAGTGCTGCGTTCACTGTCCTTAGTTCACCGTCAGGGAGCATGAGCAGCCACAGTGCTGCGTTCACTGCCTTAGTTCACCGTCAGGGAGTGTTAACAGCCACAGTGCTGCGTTCACTGTTCTTAGTTCACCGTCAGGGAGTGTTAACAGCCACAGTGCTGCGTTCACTGTCCTTAGTTCACTGTCAGGGAGTGTTAACAGCCACAGTGCTGCGTTCACTGTCCTTAGTTCACCGTCAGGGAGCATGAGCAGCCACAGTGCTGCGTTCACTGTCCTTAGTTCACCGTCAGGGAGCATGAGCAGCCACAGTGCTGCGTTCACTGTCCTTAGTTCACCGTCAGGGAGTGTTAACAGTCACAGTGCTGCGTTCACTGTCCTTAGTTCACCGTCAGGGAGCATGAGCAGCCACAGTGCTGCGTTCACTGTCCTTAGTTCACCGTCAGGGAGTTAACAGTCACAGTGCTGTGTTCACTGTCCTTAGTTCACCGTCAGGGAGTGTTAACAGTCACAGTGCTGCCTTCACTGTCCTTAGTTCACTGTCAGGGAGCATGGGGCAGCCACAGTGTTGCGTTCACTGTCTTTAGTTCACCGTCAGGGAGTTAACAGTCACAGTGCTGCCTTCACTGTCCTTAGTTCACCGTCTGGGAGTTAACAGCCACAGTGCTGCCTTCACTGTCCTTAGTTCACCGTCAGGGAGTTAACAGTCACAGTGCTGCGTTCACTGTCCTTAGTTCACCGTCAGGGAGCATGAGTAGCCACAGTGCTGTGTTCACTGTCCTTAGTTCACCGTCAGGGAGTGTTAACAGCCACAGTGCTGCATTCACTGTCCTTAGTTCACCGTCAGGGAGTGTTAACAGCCACAGTGCTGCATTCACTGTCCTTAGTTCACCGTCAGGGAGTGTTAACAGCCACAGTGCTGCGTTCACTGTCCTTAGTTCACCGTCAGGGAGTGTTAACAGCCACAGTGCTGCATTCACTGTCCTTAGTTCACCGTCAGGGAGTGTTAACAGCCACAGTGCTGCATTCACTGTCCTTAGTTCACCGTCAGGGAGTTAACAGTCACAGTGCTGCGTTCACTGTCCTTAGTTCACCGTCAGGGAGTTAACAGCCACAGTGCTGTGTTCACTGTCCTTAGTTCACCGTCAGGGAGTTAACAGCCACAGTGCTGTGTTCATTGTCCTTAGTTCACCGTCAGGGAGTGTTAACAGCCACAGTGCTGCCTTCACTGTCCTTAGTTCACCGTCAGGGGGTTAACAGCCACAGTGCTGCCTTCACTGTCCTTAGTTCACCGTCAGGGAGTGTTAACAGCCACAGTGCTGCGTTCACTGTCCTTAGTTCACTGTCAGGGAGTGTTAACAGCCACAGTACTGCGTTCACTGTCCTTAGTTCACCGTCAGGGAGCATGAGCAGCCACAGTGCTGCGTTCACTGTCCTTAGTTCACTGTCAGGGAGTGTTAACAGCCACAGTGCTGCGTTCACTGTCCTTAGTTCACTGTCAGGGAGTGTTAACAGTCACAGTGCTGCGTTCACTGTCCTTAGTTCACCGTCAGGGAGCATGAGCAGCCACAGTGCTGCGTTCACTGTCCTTAGTTCACCGTCAGGGAGTTAACAGTCACAGTGCTGTGTTCACTGTCCTTAGTTCACCGTCAGGGAGTGTTAACAGTCACAGTGCTGCCTTCACTGTCCTTAGTTCACTGTCAGGGAGCATGGGGCAGCCACAGTGCTGCGTTCACTGTCTTTAGTTCACCGTCAGGGAGTTAACAGTCACAGTGCTGCTTTCACTGTCCTTAGTTCACCGTCTGGGAGTTAACAGCCACAGTGCTGCCTTCACTGTCCTTAGTTCACCGTCAGGGAGTTAACAGTCACAGTGCTGCGTTCACTGTCCTTAGTTCACCGTCAGGGAGCATGAGTTGCCACAGTGCTGTGTTCACTGTCCTTAGTTCACCGTCAGGGAGTGTTAACAGCCACAGTGCTGCATTCACTGTCCTTAGTTCACTGTCAGGGAGTGTTAACAGCCACAGTGCTGCATTCACTGTCCTTAGTTCACCGTCAGGGAGTGTTAACAGCCACAGTGCTGCATTCACTGTCCTTAGTTCACTGTCAGGGAGTTAACAGTCACAGTGCTGCGTTCACTGTCCTTAGTTCACCGTCAGGGAGCATGGGGCAGCCACAGTGCTGCGTTCATTGTCTTTAGTTCACCGTCAGGGAGCATGAGCAGCCACAGTGCTGCGTTCACTGTCCTTAGTTCACCGTCAGGGAGTGTTAACAGCCACAGTGCTGCATTCACTGTCCTCAGTTCACCGTCAGGGAGTGTTAACAGCCACAGTGCTGCATTCACTGTCCTTAGTTCACCGTCAGGGAGTTAACAGTCACAGTGCTGCGTTCGCTGTCCTTAGTTCACCGTCAGGGAGTGTTAACAGTCACAGTGCTGCCTTCACTGTCCTTAGTTCACTGTCAGGGAGCATGGGGCAGCCACAGTGCTGCGTTCATTGTCTTTAGTTCACCGTCAGGGAGCATGAGCAGCCACAGTGCTGCGTTCACTGTCCTTAGTTCACCGTCAGGGAGTGTTAACAGCCACAGTGCTGCATTCACTGTCCTTAGTTCACCGTCAGGGAGTGTTAACAGCCACAGTGCTGCATTCACTGTCCTTAGTTCACCGTCAGGGAGCATGAGCAGCCACAGTGCTGCGTTCACTGTCCTTAGTTCACCGTCAGGGAGTTAACAGTCACAGTGCTGTGTTCGCTGTCCTTAGTTCACCGTCAGGGAGTGTTAACAGTCACAGTGCTGCCTTCACTGTCCTTAGTTCACTGTCAGGGAGCATGGGGCAGCCACAGTGCTGCGTTCACTGTCTTTAGTTCACTGTCAGGGAGTTAACAGTCACAGTGCTGCCTTCACTGTCCTTAGTTCACCGTCAGGGAGCATGGGGCAGCCACAGTGCTGCGTTCATTGTCTTTAGTTCACCGTCAGGGAGCATGAGCAGCCACAGTGCTGCGTTCACTGTCCTTAGTTCACCGTCAGGGAGTGTTAACAGCCACAGTGCTGCGTTCACTGTCCTCAGTTCACCGTCAGGGAGTGTTAACAGCCACAGTGCTGCCTTCACTGTCCTTAGTTCACCGTCAGGGAGTGTTAACAGCCACAGTGCTGCATTCACTGTCCTTAGTTCACCGTCAGGGAGTTAACAGTCACAGTGCTGTGTTCGCTGTCCTTAGTTCACCGTCAGGGAGTGTTAACAGTCACAGTGCTGCGTTCACTGTCCTTAGTTCACTGTCAGGGAACATGGGGCAGCCACAGTGCTGCGTTCACTGTCTTTAGTTCACCGTCAGGGAGGTTAACAGTCACAGTGCTGCCTTCACTGTCCTTAGTTCACCGTCTGGGAGCTTGACAGCCACAGTGCTGCCTTCACTGTCCTTAGTTCACCGTCAGGGAGTTAACAGTCACAGTGCTGTGTTCACTGTCCTTAGTTCACCGTCAGGGAGTGTTAACAGTCACAGTGCTGCCTTCACTGTCCTTAGTTCACCGTCAGGGAGTTAACAACCACAGTGCTGCCTTCACTGTCCTTAGTTCACCGTCAGGGAGTTAACAGTCACAGTGCTGTGTTCACTGTCCTTAGTTCACCGTCTGGGAGTGTTAACAGTCACAGTGCTGCGTTCACTGTCCTTAGTTCACCGTCAGGGAGCATGAGCAGCCACAGTGCTGCGTTCACTGTCCTTAGTTCACCGTCTGGGAGTGTTAACAGTCACAGTGCTGTGTTCACTGTCCTTAGTTCACCGTCTGGGAGTGTTAACAGTCACAGTGCTGCATTCACTGTCCTTAGTTCACTGTCAGGGAGTTAACAGTTACAGTGCTGCGTTCACTGTCCTTAGTTCACCGTCAGGGAGCATGAGCAGCCACGGTGCTGCGTTCACTGTCTCCAGTTCACCGTCGGCAGAGTTACTGTAGCAGCCGCGGTGCTGCGTTCACTGTCTCCAGTTCACCATCAGTAAAGTTACTGTAGCAGCCACGGTGCTGCGTTCACTGTCTCCAGTTCACCATCAGTAGAGTTACTGTAGCAGCCACGGTGCTGCGTTCACTGTCTCCGGTTTTGCTCAAATCTTTTACTAATTATTAACATTTCTTTTAACGCTTCTTAAACGCTTAAAGGCTTAATTATTAACGTCCCTAATTTACAACATAGGATTTTTGCCGATATGTAATTTAAAGCCGTCATCTGCCGATACGATGATGTGCCGTCGTCTTCGAGCATCCCTACTGACCATCCTCAAATGCACCATGACTCGTCGGCTTCTTACCCAGGGCTCCAGACTAGCTGTAACCCCGGGGGCTGACTTTGTCATTCAGGTGCACATTTTCATCATCATCATCATCATCATCATCATCATCAGGTTTATCTCCTGTAGACCTACAAAAGGCACGTCACCATATCTGAAAATGTACCTGCCTAGTGTACTAATGTGTACTGTAGACTGTACCTAATACATAATGCCTAGTGTAGTACTATCCTGTACTGTAGACTGTACCTAATACATAATGCCTAGTGTAGTACTATCCTGTACTGTAGACTGTACCTAATACATAATGCCTAGTGTAGTATTAGCGTGTACTATAGACTGTACCTAATACCTAATGCCTAGTGTAGTACTAACGTGTACTGTAGACTGTACCTAATACCTAATGCCTAGTGTAGTACTAACGTGTACTGTAGACTGTACCTAATACATAATGCCTAGTGTAGTACTAACGTGTACTGTAGACTGTACCTAATACATAATGCCTAGTGTAGTACTAACCTGTACTGTAGACTGTACCTAATACCTAATGCCTAGTGTAGTACTAACCTGTACTGTAGACTGTACCTAATACATAATGCCTAGTGTAGTACTAGCCTGTACTGTAGACTGTACCTAATACATAATGCCTAGTGTAGTACTAACCTGTACTGTAGACTGTACCTAATAGTTGTACTAATGTGTACTTTCCTGTTGATGAACTGTGCAGCTTGTTCAGCACATGATGCATCTCAGCTCGTTGAATATTATCCACACACTGCAAAATATATAAATATATAAAAAATATTTATTTGTTTCTGTCCTACTTTGCTTCAACTCAGAAGTTCAGTTTATCGTTTTGTTTATGCTGTAAAGCGTTTTTCCCTCCGATCCTCCCTAAATATGAATGTAATAACAACATGTGGTATTTAATAATGCAGAGAAGGTCTGGATCTCACTGCTCTCTCACAGCAGCCTGACAGCGACTCCTCCTGAGCTGCTGAGCTGCTGAGCTGCTGAGCTGCTGAGCTCCCCTTCTGGACCACAGAGGGCCGATCACATTTAATCCTCCGTGATGAATCTGAGCGTTAATTAATTACTTCATACGGTCTCAGAACATCAGTGTTACGATGGACCAGAATGCAACCTGATCAGCAGCGGACAGACATGATTGATTGATTATTTAGCTGCATGATGAGTGAGCTCGTTTCTTTAGCTCAATGTTTCTATTAATTGATGCTCACACCTATTACTAGTAGCACATATGAGGAATGACTGTGTTCAGTCATACCAATGATGTACTGTACTACTACTTTTTGACATACGTTAGGACCTTTTCATGGCATACTCTTACAGTTTTTGTAACCTACTATACTTTGACTTTTTAGTTTTTTTAAATTATATACTATATTATGACCCCTTTATGACATACTACATTATGACTTTTTTTGGTGTTTCCTTTGAAATGACCTCCTGTATACGATGACATTTTATACTTTTTTAGTAAGATAAGATGAGATAAGATAAGATGAACAGTACAGGTGAATACAATATAGTAAAAAGTAAAAGAGAAGGTGCAATAAAGGAAAAGAAGGATAATAACAACACTATAACTAGGTCATAAAAAAGTCAAAATGTCATATATAGGTAGGTATATCGGTATATAGGATGCCATTTTAAAAATACCAAAACGTCACTGTCACAAAAAAATCATAACACATTTTTGTGACATACTTTACACTTTTTTAGGACTTTTTAATGCATACTTTGACTATTTAATGTGTATTATATACTTTTTAAATGTGTATAATGTACTTTGACTTTTTAATACGTATTATATACTATGACTTTTTAATGCGTATTATATACTATGACTTTTTAATGCGTATTATATACTATGACTTTAATGCATGCTATATTCTTACTTTTTTGTGAATTTCCCCACTGTGGGACTAATAAAGGAATATCTTATCTTTTTAATGCATACTATATACTATGACTTTTTTAATACGTACTAGATACAATGACTCTATATATATATATATATATTATATATATATATATATATATATATATATATATATATATATATATATATATATATCCCGACATGGACGAAAAACTGAGTGTGAACTGGTAGCTGGAGAGGTGCCAGTTTACCTCTTGGGCACTGCCGAGGTGCCCCTGAGCAAGGCACCAAACCCCCAACTGCTCGGGGCGCTTGTCAGGAGCAGCCCCCTCACTCTGACATCTCTCCATTGATGCATGTATGTGTGTTTCAGGTCAGCATGTACCATGTATGAGTTCAACAGAGTGTAAATTGAATTTCCCCATTGTGGGACTAATAAAGGTTGATCTTCTTCTTCTTCTTCTTCTTCTATACTATGACTTTTTTAATGCGTGCTATATACTATGGCTTTTTAATGCGTACTATATACTATGGCTTTTTAATGCGTACTATATACCATTACTTTTTTAATGCGTGCTATACTATACTTTAAATGGATAATATTTATTATGCTTTTTTAATGTGTACTATATACTATGACTTTTTAATGCGTACTATATACCATGACTTTTTTAATGTGTACTATATACTATGACTTTAAATGCATACTATATACTATGACTTTTTTAATGTGTACTATATACTTTGCCTTTTTAATGCGTCCTATATACTGACTTTTTAAATGCGCACTATATACTACGACTTTTTTAATCTGTACTATATACTATGACTTTTATTGTGTACTATATACTATGACTTTTTATTGTGTACTATATACTATGACTTTTTTAATCCGTACTATATTCTTTGACTTTTTTTAATGCATACTATATACTTTGCCTTTTTTAATGCGTACTATATGCTTTGACTTTTTAAATGCATACTATATACTATGAGTTTTTTAATGCGTACTACACACTTTGCCTGTTTTATTACATACTATATACAATGAATTTTTTAAGAAGAAGAAGATAGTCCTTTATTAGTCCCACGAGGGGAAATTCAATGTTTTCACTCTGTTGTTAACTTATACACGGTACATGCAGACCTGAACACACACATGCACAAACATGCATCAATGGAGAGACGTCAGAGTGAGGGGGCTGCTCCTGACAAGCGCCCCGAGCAGTTGGAGGTTTGGTGCCTTGCTCAGGGGTAAACTGGCACCTCTCCAGCTACCAGTTCAAACTCAGTTCTTGGTCCATGTCAGGATTTGAACCGGTGACCCTCCGGTTCCCAAGCCAACTCCCTACAGACTGAGCTACTGCCGCCCCCTTGCGTACTATAATGCGTACTATATACTCTGTTAATGCATACTATATACTATGACTTCTTAAATGCATACTATACTATGACTTTTTAATGCGTACTATATACTAAGACTTTTTAATGCATACTATATACTATGACTTTATGACGTAGTATAGTATGACATATTTTTATGATGTAGTATACGATAACTTTATTTTTATTATATTCTATACTATGGTATAGTAGTATAGTTAGTTATAGTAACTAACTGGTGGGAAAAAATGCTATATGCTAATGGAATGCTAATACAGACCGGATATGACATCATGTTACTCAGACTACCACAATAAAAGCAGTAACTTCCTTCTCCCTCCACATAGATGCAGATGAAGCAAATATATCACTTCTGGCATTAAAACATTTATTTCCAAATTGTCAAAAAAATAAACGATACATAGGTGATGGATGTTTTCCTGCCCCCCAACGTCAGTGATTAACAGATCGTAGTCGGTGTACTGTGTGACACAACAGTGTGTTATATCCATGCTGTGTGCGGCGGCCTGCCGTCAGGGAAACTGGAGTTTGTAGTCTTTGCAGCAGCTTTGTGTCCGTTCAGATTCATGTTCTCCAGGTAAACACATCAACGGTCAGCTGGCTCAGACAGCAGGGAGAGGAAGGTGGAGGTGGAGGAGGTGATGGAGGGGTTTCCAGTAGGTCTGTTGTAGTCCGATAGTTGGTTTGGTGTTGGCAGTAAGAACAGTGATCTGATGTGGCGGCGTGGAGATCCATCAGTCTGAGTCTAAAGCAGATCAATAACGTGATCAGGTCCTGTGGGGTGGAGCTGAGGGAGGCGGTAGCGATGTCTCAGAAGGCAGCGATGACGCCATTTCCCCGCTATGTGTCCAGCTGCTCGTACACCAGCCGGACGTCTTCACCTGCCACAAACACAAGTTAGGTGAGCTAAAAACACAGCAGCTGCTGGACCGTGTGGTGGTTTAACATCGGCCAGACCGTCTGCCTGGTCAACGCTCTCATTCAAGACATCCAGAGTTCTGTCTTAACTAGATCAGGGTTTTTCCTGCATGGAGGATCAGGAGGCGGCACCTCCGTCATGGTTGGCCCCGCCTCCAGCTCTCGACAAAACTCTGATGGCTGTCTCCATGGAAACACTGTTTTCTAAGTTGTGACTTCGCTGCGGCGGCGTTGTGTCGTAATCAGCTGAGCTGCCAAAGAGAAGAAAGAAGCTGTGTGTTTTCAGCAAAGCCTCAGCGACAGTGTTTCTGCTGCCGACGTCTTCACCACCACCGCAGACAGAAATCAGTAAAACGCAGTAAACCAAAGTGCTTTTCCCACCATTCACTGTTTTCATCTAGTGTTTTATTGCTAGCAGCAGCCTGCGTTAGTGAAAGCTGCTCAGTTCAGATGCACATATCTGAATTATGACTACTTTACATTCCACTTTCAGATATTTACAGTTTAATTCTGACTAGTCTGGCTGCATGATTATTTTGATCAAATCACAATTAATTTGGGACAAAATATTTTCATTGTAATTTCATATGTCAATAAGTAAACTGCTGCTTTGACTTCCATGCTGAGCTACACTGCAACCATCAAAATGTCATTAGCTTTGTCATCTCTAGTGGTTACTTGCAAAAAACAATTCAAATGATTAAGAAATAAATCATTGTAAAGAAGGAAAGTCATTTTCTATATAAAAGCTTTTTGTTATATGTCATGTTGTATAGAAAAAATTTAATGAAAAAAGTCACCATAGTATATCAAATTTTCATAGTTGAAAACCTATTATAGTATGACGAAAAATGTCATGGTACAGTGTCAAAAACTTCCTGAAAGTATATTATGTTGAAAACTTCAATATAAAAAAGTCACAGTATAATGTATCAAACTCATGAAAAAAGTCGTAGTATCGTATAACAGTCGGTCTAATATGCCAAAAAAACGAATGTAAAAAAAGTCATACATGTTGAACATTTTCATAAAAGTCATAGTCTAGCATGTCCAAATGTCATGAAAGTCAGTGTGGTATGTTGAAACTTTTCATGATGAAAGAAATCATGTTAAAATGTCGAAATACAAAAAATAAGCTGGTATAGTATATCGAAACATTTTATGTAAAAATCATAGTACAGTATTTAGATCAATTTAAATGAAAGTCATGCTGTAGTTTGTCAAAAAGTTTAAGAAAAGCAGAGTATATTGTTGAAAAAAATTATTGTATAATATATTAAAAAGTCATAGTATAACATTTAATTTATAACATTTAATGGGAAAAGGCATAGTACAGTATGTCGAAAATTTTCATAAAAAAGTCACACAGTTGCAAGAAAGTCAGTGAACCTTTGGAATTTCTTTCTATTCTTTCTATTTCTGAATAAACTGGTCATAAAATGTGTTCTGATCTCAACAAGACAAACAGTCTGCTGAAACTAATACCCCACCGAACATGATATGTTTTCATTGATCACATCATGTAAACATTCACAGTGCAGGGTAGAAAAAGTATGTGAACCTCTGGATTTAATACCTGGTCGACCCTCCTTTGGCAGCAACAACCTCAACCAGACGTTTCCTGTAGCTGCAGATCAGACCTGCTCAGCGGTCAGGAGGAGTTCTGGACCGATCCTCTTTACAAACCTGGTTCAGTTCAGTGATGTTCTGGTGTGAATCTCTCTGGAGGTCCTGCCACAGCATCTCAGTGGGGTTGAGGTGGGGGTGTGTTTTATAGGGCAGGGCAGCTTTAACCAACACCTCCACTCTCATCACACTGACTGGACTCCAGGTCGGCTGACTCCTGGCTCCAGTTGGCTCTGGGTGGAGTCATTAGCCTCGGGGTTCACATACTTTTTCCACCCTGCACTGTGAATGTTTACATGATGTGTTCAATAGAAACATATGACATATGTGACTTCGATGATCCCAAAGGGTTCACACACTTGACTTGCAACTGTAGTATAACATCCAAATTTCATGAAAAAAAAGTCATAGTGCCATATGGTGAAACTTTTCATGAAGAAACAAGTCATGTTATGCTGAAAAATTTCCAGACAGTTTTCAAGGATGACTAAGTCATACGATAATCTGTCAAAAACAGCATAATATACAGAAGAAAAAAATTATTTTGGTATATATATGTGTATATATGTGGTATATATATATATATTGTGTGTGTGTGTGTGTGTGTGTGTGTGTGTGTATATATACACTCCTGATCAAAATCTTAAGACCAGTTAAAAAATTGCAAGAATTTACGTTTTGCACTGTTGTATCTTCAGAAGGTTCTAAGTAAAGTTTCAAAATGCAAAAAGAAGAAATGAGAGCAAGAGACTAAATGTTTTGAGCAGGCAATTTATTGAAAAGAACAATTTAACTAAAATAGGCTGTTCATCAGCTGATCAAAAGTTTAAGACCATAGCTCAAAAAAACCCCTAAAACAGAAATTAAAGTCTCAAAAACAGACTCAGTAATGAGCAGCTCCACCATTATTGTTGATCACTTCAAAAATTGGTGTTGGCATGCTTGATGCGAGTGTTTCCAAAAGGCTTGTAGGAATGTTGCTCCAAGTGGTGAAGATGGCTTCACGAAGGGCATCCACTGTCTGGAACTGATGTCCATTTCTGTAAACTTCCCTTGCCATCCATCCCCAAATGTTCTCAGTTGGATTTAGATCAGGGGAACATGCAGGATGATCCAAAAGAGTGATGTTATTCTCCTGAAAAAACTCCTTTGTCAGACGGGCATTGTGAATCGCAGCATCGTCCTGCTGAAAAACCCAGTCATCACCACACAGACGAGGGCCCTCAGTCATGAGGGATGCTCGCTGCAACATCTCCACGTAGCCAGCTGCTGTTTGACGCCCCTGCACAACCTGGAGCTCCATTGTTCCATTGAAGGAAAAAGCAGCCCAGATCATGATGGCGCCCCCTCCGCTGTGCCGTGTTGAAAAAATCTCAGGTGGCATCTCCTTGTCATGCCAGTAGCGTTGGAAGCCATCAGGACCATCAAGGTTACATTTTTTCTCATCAGAGAATAAAACTTTCTTCCAACTTTGAACGTCCCATGTTTGGTGCTCCCTTGCAAAGGCCAAACGGGCAATTTTGTGGCGTTGAAGGAGACGTGGCCTTTGAAGAGGTTTTTTGTTTTTGAAGCCGTTCCTTTGCAGGTGCCGTCTGATGGTTATTGGGCTGCAGTCAGCACCAGTAATGGCCTTAATTTGGGATGAGGATCGTCCCGTGTCTTGACGGACAGCCGTTCGGATCCTCCGGCTCGGTGCCGGTGAGATTTTTTTGGGTCTACCACTTGATTTTTTTGTTCCATAAACCTCAGGATCTTTTAAGAAATGCAAAATGACTGTCTTACTGCGTCCAACCTCAGCAGCGATGGCACGCTGTGAGAGGCCTTGTCTATGCAGCTCAACAATCCTGCCACGTTCCAAGGCAGTGAGTTTTTTTGCTTTTCCCATCAAGAGGTCTTGACAGTGTGATTACTTGACAGAAAATGACATGGAATCCAAATTTTTGCACAGATTTGGGCTTTTAAAGGATGTGGTCTTAAACTTTTGATCAGCTGATGAACAGCCTATTTCAGTTAAATTGTTCTTTTCAATAAATTGCCTGCTCAAAACATTTGGTCTCTTGTTCCCATTTCTTCTTTTTGCATTTTGAAACTCTACTTAGAACCTTCTTAAGATACACACAGATATGTGTGTATATATATATATGTGTGTGTGTGTATATATATATATATATATATATATATATATATATATATATATATATATATAGTATATAAATATATATATTGATATATCGGTATTTAATATGTTGATACATTTTGATGTAACCATTCAAGTACATTATTGTTATAAGTATATATATTTTTTGAATTGATGATACTATAAACATGTAAATATATTTATGGTGATATATATATATATATTTTTTTTTTTTTTTTTTTTTTTTTTTTTTTTTTTTTTTTTTTTTTTATATATTTCTAGGTTAGTCAAAAAGTTATGAAAAAAGGGAAGTATAATATTTAAAATTTTGGGGAAAAATTAAAAAAAAATTTAAAAAAAAATTTTGAATTAAAAAAAAATTTTTTTTTGGTTTTTTTTGGAGCGGTCTGGTCCTGATCCTGATCCTGGTTCTCACGCTACCTTCAGGCCTCAGCAGCAGCAGCGTCTTCATACTTGGTAACGTGGTTCTTTGGTTGTTCTGCTGGGTCTGGTAGTCCCTTCCTGTTGTCACGTCTTTAGCTCTGTGTTCTCGGTTACAGTGAACGGCCTCTTATTCATTCTGCTGCCACGTTGGTCCTTCAGCAGGTTTTTGATATACTATACTACGACTTTTTTCATGAAATTTTTCTCATGCTTTCTAGATGTTTTTATGCATTTTTTGCTTATTTCTATGCTTTTTTCTACATTTTTTGCGTCTACTCGCTTTTTTTTAGTTACATTTTTCAACATACTATACTCTGATTTGTTTCCATGCAAATGTGCGACACATGATGTAAAGATGAAATCCCTGATGGTCTCTCAAGGTTCTCCTGGAGGAGAGGAGGCCCTGCTGCTCTGGAGGAGAGGAGGTCCTGCTGCTCTGGAGGAGAGGAGGCCCTGCTGCTCTAGAGGAGAGGAGGCCCTGCTGCTCTGGAGGAGAGGAGGTCCTGCTGCTCTGGAGGAGAGGAGCTTGGAGGAGAGGAGGTCTGCTGTTAGGAGGAGAGGAGGTCCTGCTGCTCTAGGAGGAGAGGAGGCCCTGCTGCTCTAGGAGGAGAGGAGGCCTGTGCGGAGGAGAGGAGGTCCTGCTGCTAGGAGGAGAGGAGGTCCTGTGCTCTGAGGAGAGGAGGTCGGTTAGGAGGAGAGGAGGTCTGTGTCTAGGAGGAGAGGAGGTCCTGCTGCTCTGGAGGAGAGGAGGTCTGCTGCTCTAGGAGGAGAGGAGGTCTGCTGCTCTGGAGGAGAGGAGGTCCTGCTGCTCTAGAGGAGAGGAGGTCCTGCGCTCTGGGAGGAGAGGAGGTCCTGCTGCTCTAGAGGAGAGGAGGTCCTGCTGCTCTAGGAGGAGAGGAGGCCCTGCTGCTCTAGAGGAGAGGAGGCCCTGCTGCTCTAGGAGGAGAGGAGGTCCTGCTGCTCTGGAGGAGAGGAGGCCCTGCTGCTCTAGGAGGAGAGGAGGCCCTGCTGCTCTGGAGGAGAGGAGGTCCTGCTGCTCTAGGAGGAGAGGAGGTCCTGCTGCTCTAGAGGAGAGGAGGTCCTGCTGCTCTGGGAGGAGAGGAGGTCCTGCTGTCTGGAGGAGAGGAGGTCCTGCTGCTCTGGGAGGAGAGGAGGTCCTGCTGCTCTAGGAGGAGAGGAGGTCCTGCTGCTCTAGGAGGAGAGGAGGTCCTGCTGCTCTAGGAGGAGAGGAGGTCCTGCTGCTCTGGGAGGAGAGGAGGTCCTGCTGCTCTAGAGGAGAGGAGGTCCTGCTGCTCTAGGAGGAGAGGAGGCCCTGCTGCTCTAGAGGAGAGGAGGTCCTGCTGCTCTGGAGGAGAGGAGGCCCTGCTGCTCTGGAGGAGAGGAGGTCCTGCTGCTCTGGAGGAGAGGAGGTCCTGTTGCTCTGGAGGAGAGGAGGCCCTGCTGCTCTAGAGGAGAGGAGGTCCTGCTGCTCTAGAGGAGAGGAGGTCCTGTTGCTCTGGAGGAGAGGAGGCCCTGCTGCTCTAGAGGAGAGGAGGCCCTGCTGCTCTAGAGGAGAGGAGGTCCTGCTGCTCTAGGAGGAGAGGAGGTCCTGCTGCTCTAGGAGGAGAGGAGGTCCTGCTGCTCTAGAGGAGAGGAGGCCCTGCTGCTCTAGGAGGAGAGGAGGTCCTGCTGCTCTAGGAGGAGAGGAGGTCCTGCTGGTTCTGTCTGTCTGGTGAGTCCACGAAGCCGACTGACATCCTGGATAATTTGCTCTTCACAGTATTTGTATAAATTGTTATCATAGATGATAACTGTACTTTCATTATGTTGTTATTCTGTACACAGATCTATTTCGCGTCCGTCCGTTCTGGAAGAGGGATCCGTCCTGGAAGAGGTTTCCCTCCTCTGCGGCTCCTCCTCAAGTTTCTACCATTTTTTTCCAAATCGCATTGAATTGAATTTTTCATGAAATTTTTCAGCATATGATACTATGACTTCTTTTCATGGACATTTTCTACACAGTATACTGTGACTGTTTTATGGAAATAATAAAAGAAATGGAAGTACTATACTATGACATTTTGTCATGGAAATCTTTGACTTGTACTATGAATTTTATTCCTAAAATTTATCAACATACTAGACTGACTTATATTCATAACATTTTTCATGAAAAATTTCGACATCCTGACTTTTTTCATGAAAATTTGACATGCTATACTATGACTTTTTTCTTGAAAATTATCGACATGCAATACTGACTTTTTTTTTCATGAAAAATTCCGACATACTATACTATAACTTTTTTCATGAAAATTTCTGACACGCTATACTATGACTTTTTTATGAAAATGTCCGACAAGCTATATTGTGACTTTTTTTCATGAAAATTTCCAACATACTATACTATGACTTTTTTCATGAAAATTTTCGACATACTATACTATGACTTTTTTCATGAAAAATTTCGACATGCAATACTATGACCTTTTTCACGAAAAATTTTGACATACTATACTATGACTTTTTTTTCATGAAAATTTCCGACATACTATACTATGACATTTTTTCATGAAAATTTTCAACATACTATACTATGACTTTTTTCATGAAAATTTCCGACATGCTATACTATGACTTTTTTATGAAAATTTCCGACATGCTATACTATGATTTTTTTCATGAAAATTTCTGACATCGTATACTATGACTTTTTTCATGACAATTTTCGACATACTATACTATGACTTTTTTTCATGAAAATTTTGACATACTATGCTATGACTTTTTTCATGAAAAATTTCGACGTGCTATACTATGACTTTTTTTCATGAAAATTTCCGACATGCTATACTATGACTTTTTTTCATGAAAATTTCCGACATGCTATACTATGACTTTTTTCATAAAAATTTCGACACGCTATACTATGACTTTTTTCATGAAAAATTCCGACATACTATACTGACTTTTTTTCATGAAAATTTCTGACATGTTATACTATGACTTTTTTCATGAAAATTTCCGACACGCTATACTATGACTTTTTTATGAAAATGTCCGACAAACTATACTATGACTTTTTTTCATGAAAATTTCCGACACGCTATACTATGACTTTTTTTCATGAAAAATTTAGACGTACTATGAATTTTTTTCTATGAAAATTTATGACACACTATACTCCGACTTTTTTCATGAAAAATTTTGACATACTATACTATGACTTTTTCCATGTAAATTTCCGACATACTATACTATGACTTTTTTATGAAAATTTCCGACATACTATACTATGACTTTTTTCATCAAAATTTGACATGCTATACTATGACTTTTTTCATCAAAATTTTCGACATAGTATACTGACTTTTTTTCTTGAAAATTATCGACATACTACACTATGACTTTTTTCATGAAAATTTTCGACATACGATACTATGACTTTTTCATGAAAATTTTCGACATACTATACTATGACTTTTTTTCATGAAAATTTCCGACACGCTATACTATGACTTTTTTCATGAAAATTTTCGACATACGATACTACGACTTTTTCATGAAAATTTTCGACATACTATACTATGACTTTTTTCATGAAAATTTCCGACATACTATACTATGACTTTTTTTCATGAAAATTTCCGACACGCTATACTATAAATTTTTTTCAATAAAATTTCCGACACGCTATACTATGACTTTTTTATGAAAATGTCCGACAAACTATACTATGACTTTTTTATGAAAATGTCCGACAAACTATACTATGACTTTTTTCATGAAAATTTTCGACATGCTATACTATGACTTTTTTTCATGAAAATTTCCGACATGCTGTACTATGACTTTTTTCATGAAAATTTCCGACATGCTGTACTATGACTTTTTTATGAAAACTTCCGACATGCGAAACTATGACTTTTTTTTCATGAAAATTTACGACATGCTATACTATGACTTTTTTTCATGAAAATTTTCGACAAGCTATATTGTGACTTTTTTTCATGAAAATTTCCAACATACTATACTATGATTTTTTTCATGAAAATTTGACATGCTATACTATGACTTTTTTCATGAAAATTTTCGACATAGTATACTGACTTTTTTTCTTGAAAATTATCGACATACTACACTATGACTTTTTTCATGAAAAATTTCGACATGCAATACTATGACCTTTTTCATGAAAAATTTTGACATACTAGAAGAAGAAGAAGAAGAAGAAGAAGATCAACCTTTATTAGTCCCACAGTGGGGAAATTAATTTACACTCTGTTTAACTTATACATGGTACATGCACACAAACACACACACACATGCAGTAATGGAGAGGTGTCAGAGTGAGGGGGCTGCTCCAGACAAGCGCCCCGAGCAGTTGGGGGTTTGGTGCCTTGCTCAGGGGCACCTCGGCAGTGCCCAAGAGGTAAACTGGCACCTCTCCAGCTCCAGTTCACACTCAGTTTTTGGTCCATGTCGGGACTTGAACCGGTGACCCTCCGGTTCCCAAGCCAACTCCCTACAGACTGAGCTACTGCCGCCCCCACTGAGCTACTGCCGCCCACTATACTATGACTTTTTTTTCATGAAAATTTCCGACATACTATACTATGACATTTTTTCATGAAAATTTTCAACATACTTTGCTATGACTTTTTTCATGAAAATGTCCGACATAGTATACTATGACTTTTTTCATGAAAATTTTGACATACTATACTATGACTTTTTTCATGAAAATTTTAAACATGCTATACTATGACTTTTTTTCATGAAAATTTCTGACATACTATACTATGACTTTTTTCATGAAAATTTTAAACATGCTATACTATGACTTTTTTTCATGAAAATTTCCGACATGCTATACTATGACTTTTTTCATGAAAATTTCCGACATGCTATACTATGACTTTTTTTTGAAAATTTCCGACATGCTATACTATGACTTTTTTCATGAAAATTTTGACATACTATGCTATGACTTTTTTCATGAAAAATTCCGACATACTATACTATGACTTTTTTCATGAAAATTTTCGACGTGCTATACTATGACTTTTTTTCATGAAAATTTCCGACATGCTATACTATGACTTTTTTCATGAAAATTTCCGACATGCTATACTATGACTTTTTTCATAAAAATTTCGACACGCTATACTATGACTTTTTTTCATGAAAAATTCCGACATGCTATACTATGACTTTTTCATGAAAATTTTCGACGTGCTATACTATGACTTTTTTTTCATGAAAAATTTCGACATGCTATACTATGACTTTTTTCATGAAAATTTTCGACATGTTATACTATGACTTTTTTTCATGAAAAATTCCGACATGCTATACTATGACTTTTTTCATGAAAAATTCCGACATACTATACTATAAATTTTTTTCATGAAAATTTCCGACATGCTATACCATGACTTTTTTATGAAAATGTCCGACACACTATACTATGACTTTTTTCATGAAAAATTTTGACATACTATACTATGACTTTTTTTTATGAAAATTTTCGACATGGTATACTATGACTTTTTTTTATGAAAATTTTCGACATACTATACTATGACTTTTTTTTATGAAAATTTTCGACATGGTATACTATGACTTTTTTTCATGAAAATTTCCGACATGCTATACTATGACTTTGTTATGAAAATGTCCGACATACTATACTATAACTTTTTTTAATGAAAATTTCCGACATACTATACGATGACTTTTTTATGAAAATTTCCGACATACTATACTATGACTTTTTTCATGAAAATTTCCAACGTGCTATACTATGACTTTTTTATGAAAATGTCCGACATACTATACTATGACTTTTTTCATGAAAATTTTAAACATGCTATATTATGACTTTTTTTCATGAAAATTTCCTACATGCTATACTATGACTTTTTTTTCATGAAAATTTCCTACATGCTATACTATGACTTTTTTTCATTAAAATTTCCGACATACTATACTATGACTTTTTTTCATGAAAATTTCCGACATACTATACAATGACTTTTTTTCATGAAAATTTCCGACATACTATACAATGACTTTTTTTCATGAAAATTTCTGACATACTATACTGACTTTTTTCATGACAATTTTCGACATACTATACTATGACTTTTTTCATGAAAATTTTCAACATACTTTACTATGACTTTTTTCATGAAAATGTCCGACAACCTTTCCTTGACTTTTTTTCATGAAAAATTTAGACGTACTATGAATTTTTTTCTATGAAAATTTATGACACACTATACTCCGACTTTTTTCATGAAAAATTTTCAACGTACTATACTATGACTTTTTTCATGAAAATTTTCGACATACTATACTATGACTTTTTTCATGAAAATTTCCGACATACTATACTATGACTTTTTTTATGAAAATTTTCGACATAGTATACTATGACTTTTTTCATGAAAATTTTCGACATACTATACTATGACTTTTTTCATGAAAATTTTAAACATGCTATTCTCTGACTTTGTTATGAAAATGTCCGACATAGTATACTATAACTTTTTTTAATGAAAATTTCCGACATACTATACTATGACTTTTTCATGAAAATGTCCGACATGGTATACTATGACTTTTTTCATGACAATTTTCGACATACTATACTATGACTTTTTTATGAAAATTTCCGACATGCTATACTATGACTTTTTTCATGAAAATTTCCGACATGCTATACTATGACTATTTTATGAAAATTTCCGACATACTATACTATGACTTTTTTATGAAAATTTCCGACATGCTATACTATGACTTTTTTCATGAAAATTTCTGACATCGTATACTATGACTTTTTTCATGACAATTTTCGACATACTATACTGACTTTTTTTCATGAAAATTTCCGACATGCTATACTATGACTTTTTTCATGAAAAATTTTGACATACTATACTATGACTTTTTCCATGAAAATATCCGACATGCTATACTATGACTTTTTTTCATGAAAATTTCCGACATGCTATACTATGACTTTTTTTTCATAAAAATTTCGACATACTATACTATGACTTTTTTTATGAAAATTTCCAACATACTATACTATGACTTTTTTCATGAAAATTTCCGACATGCTATACTATGACTTTTTTTATGAAAATTTCCAACATACTATACTATGACTTTTTTCATGAAAATTTGACATGCTATACTATGACTTTTTTTATGAAAATTTCCAACATACTATACAATGACTTTTTTTCATGAAAATTTTCGACATAGTATACTGACTTTTTTTCTTGAAAATTATCGACATACTATACTATGACTTTTTTTTTCATGAAAATTTCCGACACGCTATACTATGACTTTTTTCAGGAAAATTTCCGACATGCTATACTATGACTTTTTTTTCATAAAAATTTCAACATACTATACTATGACTTTTTTTGTGAAAATTTCCAACATACTATACTATGACTTTTTTCATGAAAATTTCACATGCTATACTATGACTTTTTTTCATGAAAATTTCCGACATGCTATACTATGACTTTTTTTTCATAAAAATTTCGACATGCTATACTATGACTTTTTTTTCAAAAAAATTTCAACATACTATACTATGACTTTTTTCATGAAAATTTGACATGCTATACTATGACTTTTTTAATGAAAATTTTCGACATAGTATACTGACTTTTTTTCTTGAAAATTATCGACATACTATACTATGACTTTTTTTTTTCATGAAAATTTCCGACATACTATACTATGACATTTTTTATGAAAATTTTCAACATACTTTATTATGACTTTTTTCATGAAAATGTCCGACATCCTTTCCTATGACTTTTTTTCATGAAAAATTTAGACGTACTATGAATTTTTTTCTATAAAAATTTATGACACACTATACTCCGACTTTTTTCATGAAAAATTTCGACACGCTATACTATGACTTTTTTCATGAAAAATTCCGACATACTATACTATAAATTTTTTTCATGAAAATTTACGACACGCTATACTATGACTTTTTTATGAAAATGTCCGACATGCTATACTATGACTTTTTTATGAAAATTTCCGACATACTATACTATGACTTTTTTCATGACAATTTTCGACATACTATACTATGACTTTTTTATGAAAATTTCCAACATACTATACTATGACTTTTTTTATGACAATTTTCGACATACTATACTATGACTTTTTTTCATGAAAATTTCCGACATGCTATACTATGACTTTTTTTCATAAAAATTTCGACACGCTATACTATGACTTTTTTCATGAAAAATTCCGACATACTATACTATGACTTTTTTTCATGAAAATTTTCGACGTGCTATACTATGACTTTTTTTTCATAAAAATTTCGACATGCTATACTATGACTTTTTTCATAAAAATTTCGACACGCTATACTATGACTTTTTTCATGAAAAATTCCGACATACTATACTATTAATTTTTTTCATGAAAATTTCCGACACGCTATACTATGACTTTTTTCATGAAAATTTTCGACATAGTATACTGACTTTTTTTTCTTGAAAATTATCGACATACTACACTATGACTTTTTTCATGAAAAATTTCGACATGCAATACTATGACCTTTTTCATGAAAAATTTTGACATACTATACTATGACTTTTTTTTCATGAAAATTTCCGACATACTATACTATGACATTTTTTCATGAAAATTTTCAACATACTTTACTATGAGTTTTTACATGAAAATGTCCAACATAGTATACTATGACTTTTTTTCATGAAAATTTTGACATACTATACTATGACTTTTTTCATGAAAATTTTAAACATGCTATACTATGACTTTTTTTCATGAAAATTTCTGACATACTATACTATGACTTTTTTCATGAAAATTTTAAACATGCTATACTATGACTTTTTTTCATGAAAATTTCCGACATGCTATACTATGACTTTTTTCATGAAAATTTCCGACATGCTATACTATGACTTTTTTTCATGAAAATTTCCGACATGCTATACTATGATTTTTTTCATGAAAATTTCTGACATGGTATACTATGACTTTTTTCATGAAAATTTTAAACATGCTATTCTATGACTTTGTTATGAAAATGTCCGACATAGTATACTATAACTTTTTTTAATGAAAATTTCCGACATACTATACTATGACTTTTTTATGAAAATTTCCGACATACTATACTATGACTTTTTTCATGAAAATTTTAAACATGCTATACTATGACTTTTTTTCATGAAAATTTCCGACATAGTATACTATGACTTTTTTCATGAAAATTTTCGACATACTATACTATGACTTTTTTTCATGAAAATTTCCGACATGCTATACTATGACTTTTTTCATGAAAATTTCCGACATGCTATACTATGACTTTCTTATGAAAATTTCCGACATGCTATACTATGACTTTTTTCATGAAAATTTCTGACATCGTATACTATGACTTTTTTCATGACAATTTTCGACGTACTATACTATGACTTTTTTTCATGAAAATTTCCGACATACTATACTATGACTTTTTTTCATGAAAATTTTAAACATGCTGTACTATGACTTTTTTCATGAAAATTTCCGACATGCTATACTATGACTTTTTTTCATGAAAATTTTAAACATACTATACTATGACTTTTTTCATGAAAATTTGACATGCTATACTATGACTTTTTTTTCATAAAAATTTCGACATACTATACTATGACTTTTTTATGAAAATTTCCAACATACTATACTATGACTTTTTTCATGAAAATTTTCGACATGCTATACTATGACTTTTTTTCATGAAAATTTCCGACATGCTACACTATGACTTTTTTTTCATAAAAATTTCGACATACTATACTATGACTTTTTTTATGAAAATTTCCAACATACTATACTATGACTTTTTTCATGAAAATTTGACATGCTATACTATGACTTTTTTCATGAAAATTTCCGACATGCTATACTATGACTTTTTTTTCATAAAAATTTCGACATACTATACTATGACTTTTTTTTCATGAAAATTTTCGACATACTAGACGATGACATTTTTTATGAAAATTTTCAACATACTTTATTATGACTTTTTTCATGAAAATGTCCGACATCCTTTCCTATGACTTTTTTTCATGAAAAATTTAGACGTACTATGAATTTTTTTCTATAAAAATTTATGACACACTATACTCCGACTTTTTTCATGAAAAATTTCGACACGCTATACTATGACTTTTTTCATGAAAAATTCCGACATACTATACTATAAATTTTTTTCATGAAAATTTACGACACGCTATACTATGACTTCTTTATGAAAATGTCCGACATCTATACTATGACTTTTTTATGAAAATTTCCGACATACTATACTATGACTTTTTTCATGACAATTTTCGACATACTATACTATGACTTTTTTTCATGAAAATTTCCGACATGCTATACTATGACTTTTTTCATGAAAAATTCCGACATACTATACTATGACTTTTTTATGAAAATTTCCGACATACTATACTATGACTTTTTTCATGACAATTTTCGACATGCTATACTATGACTTTTTTCATGAAAATTTTCGACGTGCTATACTATGACTTTTTTCATAAAAATTTCGACACGCTATACTATGACTTTTTTCATGAAAATTTTCGACGTGCTATACTATGACTTTTTTCATAAAAATTTCGACACGCTATACTATGACTTTTTTCATGAAAATTTTCGACATGCTATACTATGACTTTTTTCATAAAAATTTCGACACGCTATACTATGACTTTTTTCATGAAAAATTCCGACATACTATACTATAAATTTTTTCATGAAAATTTCCGACACGCTATACTATGACTTTTTTATGAAAATGTCCGACATACTATACTATGACTTTTTTCATGAAAATTTCGACACACTATACTATGACTTTTTTATGAAAATGTCCAACATACTATACTATGACTTTTTTCATGAAAATTTCGACATGCTATACAATGACTTTTTTCATGAAAATTTCCGACATGCTATACTATGACTTTTTTCATAAAAATTTCGACACGCTATACTATGACTTTTTTTCATGAAAATTTTCGACATGCTATACTATGACTTTTTTTCATGAAAAATTCCGACATACTATACTATGACTTTTTTCATAAAAATTTCGACACGCTATACTATGACTTTTTTCATGAAAATTTTCGACATGCTATACTATGACTTTTTTTCATGAAAATTTCCGACATACTATACTATGACTTTTTTCATAAAAATTTCGACACGCTATACTATGACTTTTTTCATGAAAAATTCCGACATACTATACTATAAATTTTTTTCATGAAAATTTCCGACACGCTATACTATGACTTTTTTATGAAAATGTCCGACATGCTATACTATGACTTTTTTATGAAAATTTCCGACATGCTATACTATGACTTTTTTCATGAAAATTTCTGACATCGTATACTATGACTTTTTTCATGACAATTTTCGACATACTATACTATGACTTTTTTTCATGAAAATTTCCGACATGCTGTACTATGACTTTTTTCATGAAAATTTCCGACATGCTATACTATGACTTTTTTATGAAAATTTCCGACATGCTATACTATGATTTTTTTCATGAAAATTTCTGACATGGTATACTATGACTTTTTTCATGAAAATTTTAAACATGCTATTCTATGACTTTGTTATGAAAATGTCCGACATAGTATACTATAACTTTTTTTAATGAAAATTTCCGACATACTATACTATGACTTTTTTATGAAAATTTCCGACATACTATACTATAACTTTTTTCATGAAAATTTTAAACATGCTATACTATGACTTTTTTTCATGAAAATTTCCGACATAGTATACTATGACTTTTTTCATGACAATTTTCGACATACTATACTATGACTTTTTTTCATGAAAATTTCCGACATGCTGTACTATGACTTTTTTTCATGAAAATTTCCGACATGCTATACTATGACTTTTTTATGAAAATTTCCGACATGCTATACTATGACTTTTTTCATGAAAATTTCTGACATCGTATACTGACTTTTTTCATGACAATTTTCGACATACTGTACTATGACTTTTTTTCATGAAAATTTCCGACATACTATACTATGACTTTTTTTCATGAAAATTTTAAACATGCTGTACTATGACTTTTTTCATGAAAATTTCCGACATGCTATACTATGA
This sequence comes from Pterois miles, assembly GCA_947000775.1. NCBI lineage: Eukaryota > Metazoa > Chordata > Actinopteri > Perciformes > Scorpaenidae > Pterois > Pterois miles. The sequence goes on from CAMQGK010000650.1 coordinate 5,170,291, forward strand.
CTTTTTTTCATGAAAATTTTAAACATACTATACTATGACTTTTTTCATGAAAATTTGACATGCTATACTATGACTTTTTTTTCATAAAAATTTCGACATACTATACTATGACTTTTTTATGAAAATTTCCAACATACTATACTATGACTTTTTTCATGAAAATTTTCGACATGCTATACTATGACTTTTTTTCATGAAAATTTCCGACATGCTACACTATGACTTTTTTTTCATAAAAATTTCGACATACTATACTATGACTTTTTTTATGAAAATTTCCAACATACTATACTATGACTTTTTTCATGAAAATTTGACATGCTATACTATGACTTTTTTTCATGAAAATTTCCGACATGCTATACTATGACTTTTTTTTCATAAAAATTTCGACATGCTATACTATGACTTTTTTTTCATGAAAATTTCCGACATACTATACTGCGATGACATTTTTTATGAAAATTTTCAACATACTTTACTATGACTTTTTTCATGAAAATGTCCGACATCCTTTCCTATGACTTTTTTTCATGAAAAATTTAGACGTACTATGAATTTTTTTCTATAAAAATTTATGACACACTATACTCCGACTTTTTTCATGAAAAATTTCGACATACTATACTATGACTTTTTTCATAAAAATTTCGACACGCTATACTATGACTTTTTTCATGAAAAATTCCGACATACTATACTATAAATTTTTTTCATGAAAATTTACGACACGCTATACTATGACTTTTTTATGAAAATGTCCGACATGCTATACTATGACTTTTTTATGAAAATTTCCGACATACTATACTATGACTTTTTTCATGACAATTTTCGACATACTATACTATGACTTTTTTTCATGAAAATTTCCGACATGCTATACTATGACTTTTTTCATGAAAAATTCCGACATACTATACTATGACTTTTTTATGAAGATTTCCGACATACTATACTATGACTTTTTTTCATGACAATTTTCGACATACTATACTATGACTTTTTTCATGAAAATGTTCGACGTGCTATACTATGACTTTTTTCATAAAAATTTCGACACGCTATACTATGACTTTTTTCATGAAAATTTTCGACGTGCTATACTATGACTTTTTTTCATAAAAATTTCGACACGCTATACTATGACTTTTTTCATGAAAATTTTCGACATGCTATACTATGACTTTTTTCATAAAAATTTCGACACGCTATACTATGACTTTTTTCATGAAAAATTCCGACATACTATATTATAAATTTTTTTCATGAAAATTTCCGACACGCTATACTATGACTTTTTTATGAAAATGTCCGACATACTATACTATGACTTTTTTCATGAAAATTTCGACACGCTATACTATGACTTTTTTATGAAAATGTCCGACATACTATACTATGACTTTTTTCATGAAAATTTCGACATGCTATACTATGACTTTTTTCATGAAAATTTCCGACATGCTATACTATGACTTTTTTCATAAAAATTTCGACACGCTATACTATGACTTTTTTCATGAAAATTTTCGACATGCTATACTATGACTTTTTTTCATGAAAATTTCCGACATGCTATACTATGACTTTTTTCATAAAAATTTCGACACGCTATACTATGACTTTTTTCATGAAAAATTCCGACATACTATACTATAAATTTTTTTCATGAAAATTTCCGACACGCTATACTATGACTTTTTTATGAAAATGTCCGACATGCTAAACTATGACTTCTTTATGAAAATTTCCGACATGCTATACTATGACTTTTTTCATGAAAATTTCTGACATCGTATACTATGACTTTTTTCATGACAATTTTCGACATACTATACTATGACTTTTTTTCATGAAAATTTCCGACATGCTATACTATGACTTTTTTTTCATAAAAATTTCGACATACTATACTATGACTTTTTTTATGAAAATTTCCAACATACTATACTATGACTTTTTTCATGAAAATTTCCGACATGTTATACTATGACTTTTTTTTCATCAAAATTTCAACATACTATACTATGACTTTTTTTGTGAAAATTTCCAACATACTATACTATGACTTTTTTTCATGAAAATTTCACATGCTATACTATGACTTTTTTTTCATGAAAATTTCCGACATGCTATACTATGACTTTTTTTTCATAAAAATTTCGACATGCTATACTATGACTTTTTTTTCATAAAAATTTCAACATACTATACTATGACTTTTTTCATGAAAATTTGACATGCTATACTATGACTTTTTTCATGAAAATTTTCGACATAGTATACTGACTTTTTTTCTTGAAAATTATCGACATACTATACTATGACTTTTTTTTTTCATGAAAATTTCCGACATACTATACTATGACATTTTTTATGAAAATTTTCAACATACTTTATTATGACTTTTTTCATGAAAATGTCCGACATCCTTTCCTATGACTTTTTTTCATGAAAAATTTAGACGTATTATGAATTTTTTTCTATAAAAATTTATGACACACTATACTCCGACTTTTTTCATGAAAAATTTCGACACGCTATACTATGACTTTTTTCATGAAAAATTCCGACATACTATACTATAAATTTTTTTCATGAAAATTTAGGACACGCTATACTATGACTTTTTTATGAAAATGTCCGACATGCTATACTATGACTTTTTTATGAAAATTTCCGACATACTGTACTATGACTTTTTTCATGAAAATTTCCGACATGCTATACTATGACTTTTTTATGAAAATTTCCGACATGCTATACTATGATTTTTTTCATGAAAATTTCTGACATCGTATACTATGACTTTTTTCATGACAATTTTCGACATACTATACTATGACTTTTTTTCATGAAAATTTCCTACATGCTATACTATGACTTTTTTTCATGAAAATTTTGACACGCTATACTATGACTTTTTTATGAAAATGTCTGACATACTATACTATGACTTTTTTTCATGAAAATTTCCGACATGCTATACTATGACTTTTTTTCATGAAAATTTTCGACATGCTATACTATGACTTTTTTTTCATGAAAAGTTTCGACATGCTATACTATGACTTTTCATGAAAATTTTCGACATGCTATACTATGACTTTTTTTCATGAAAATTTCCGACATGCTAAACTATGACTTTTTTTTCATGAAAAGTTTCGACATGCTATACTATGACTTTTTTCATGAAAATTTTCGACATGCTACACTGACTTTTTTTTTCATAAAATTTTCGACATACTATACTATGACTTTTTTCATCAAAATTTGACATGCTATACTATGACTTTTTTCATGAAAATTTTCGACATAGTATACTGACTTTTTTTCTTGAAAATTATCGACATACTACACTATGACTTTTTTCATGAAAATTTTCGACATACGATACTATGACTTTTTTCATGAAAATTTTCGACATACTATACTATGACTTTTTTCATGAAAATTTCCGACATACTATACTATGACTTTTTTTCATGAAAATTTCCGACATATTATACTATGACTTTTTTCATAACAATTTCGACACGCTATACTATGACTTTTTTCATGAAAAATTTCGACACGCTATACTATAAATTTTTTTTCAATAAAATTTCCGACACGCTATACTATACTATGACTTTTTTATGAAAATGTCCGACAAACTATACTATGACTTTTTTCATGAAAATTTTCGACATCCGATACTATGACTTTTTTCATGAAAATTTTCGACATCCGATACTATGACTTTTTCATGAAAATTTTCGACATGCTATACTATGACTTTTTTTCATGAAAATTTCCGACATGCTGTACTATGACTTTTTTCATGAAAATTTCCGACATGCTATACTATGACTTTTTTATGAAAACTTCCGACATGCGAAACTATGACTTTTTTTTCATGAAAATTTACGACATGCTATACTATGACTTTTTTTCATGAAAATTTTCGACAAGCTATATTGTGACTTTTTTTCATGAAAATTTCCAACATACTATATTATGACTTTTTTCATGAAAATTTGACATGCTATACTATGACTTTTTTCATGAAAATTTTCGACATAGTATACTGACTTTTTTTCTTGAAAATTATCGACATACTACACTATGACCTTTTTCATGAAAAATTTTGACATACTAGAAGAAGAAGAAGAAGAAGAAGAAGAAGATCTACCTTTATTAGTCCCACAGTGGGGAAATTAATTTACACTCTGTTTAACTTATACATGGTACATGCACACAAACACACACACAATGCAGTAATGGAGAGGTGTCAGAGTGAGGGGGCTGCCCAGACAAGCGCCCCGAGCAGTTGGGGGTTTGGTGCCTTGCTCAGGGGCACCTCGGCAGTGCCCAAGAGGTAAACTGGCACCTCTCCAGCTACCAGTTCAAACTCAGTTTTTGGTCCATGTCGGGACTTGAACCGGTGACCCTCCGGTTCCCAAGCCAACTCCCTACAGACTGAGCTACTGCCGCCCCCACTGAGCTACTGCCGCCCACTATACTATGACTTTTTTTTTTCATGAAAATTTCCGACATACTATACTATGACATTTTTTCTTGAAAATTTTCAACATACTTTGCTATGACTTTTTTCATGAAAATGTCCGACATAGTATACTATGACTTTTTTCATGAAAATTTTGACATACTATACTATGACTTTTTTCATGAAAATTTTAAACATGCTATACTATGACTTTTTTTCATGAAAGTTTCTGACATACTATACTATGACTTTTTTCATGAAAATTTTAAACATGCTATACTATGACTTTTTTTCATGAAAATTTCCGACATGCTATACTATGACTTTTTTTTGAAAATTTCCGACATGCTATACTATGACTTTTTTCATGAAAATTTTGACATACTATGCTATGACTTTTTTCATGAAAAATTCCGACATACTATACTATAAATTTTTTTCATGAAAATTTCCGACACGCTATACTATGACTTTTTTATGAAAATGTCCGACATACAATACTATAACTTTTTTCATGAAAATTTTCGACGTGCTATACTATGACTTTTTTTCATGAAAATTTCCGACATGCTATACTATGACTTTTTCATGAAAATTTCCGACATGCTATACTATGACTTTTTTCATGAAAATTTCTGACATCGTATACTATGACTTTTTTCATGACAATTTTCGACATACTATACTGACTTTTTTTCATGAAAATTTCCTACATGCTATACTATGACTTTTTTTCATGAAAAATTTTGACATACTATACTATGACTTTTTCCATGAAAATATCCGACATGCTATACTATGACTTTTTTCATGAAAATTTCCGACATGCTATACTATGACTTTTTTTCATGAAAATTTTAAACATGCTGTACTATGACTTTTTTCATGAAAATTTCCAACATACTATACTATGACTTTTTTCATGAAAATTTGACATGCTATACTATGACTTTTTTTTCATAAAAATTTCGACATACTATACTATGACTTTTTTTATGAAAATTTCCAACATACTATACTATAACTTTTTTCATGAAAATTTTCGACATGCTATACTATGACTTTTTTTAATGAAAATTTCCGACATGCTATACTATGACTTTTTTTATGAAAATTTCCAACATACTATACTATGACTTTTTCCATGAAAATTTGACATGCTATACTATGACTTTTTTCATGAAAATTTCCGACATGCTATACTATGACTTTTTTTGTGAAAATTTCCAACATACTATACTATGACTTTTTTCATGAAAATTTGACATGCTATACTATGACTTTTTTTGTGAAAATTTCCAACATACTATACAATGACTTTTTTCATGAAAATTTTCGACATAGTATACTGACTTTTTTTCTTGAAAATTATCGACATACTATACTATGACTTTTTTTTTCATGAAAATTTCCGACACGCTATACTATGACTTTTTTATGAAAATGTCCGACATGCTATACTATGACTTTTTTATGAAAATTTCCGACATACTATACTATGACTTTTTTCATGACAATTTTCGACACACTATACTATGACTTTTTTATGAAAATTTCCGACATACTATACTATGACTTTTTTCATGAAAATTTCTGACATCGTATACTATGACTTTTTTCATGACAATTTTCGACATACTATACTATGACTTTTTTTCATGAAAATTTCCTACATGCTATACTATGACTTTTTTCAGGAAAATTTCCGAAATACTATACTATGATATTTTTTCGTGAAAAATTTTGACATACAATACTATGACTTTTTTCCATGAAAAATTTTGACATGCTATACTATGACTTTTTTTCATGAAAATTTTAAACATGGTATACGATGAGTTTTTTCATGAAAATTTTAAACATGCTATACTATGACTTTTTTCATGAAAATTTCCAACATACTATACTATGACTTTTTCATGAAAAATTTAGACATGCTATACTATGACTTTTTTCATGAAAATTTTCGACATGCTATACTATGACTTTTTTCATGAAAATTTTCGACATGCTATACTATGACTTTTTTTCATGAAAATTTCCGACATGCTATACTGTGACTTTTTTTTCATAAAAAGTTTCGACATGCTATACTATGACTTTTTTCATGAAAATTTTCGACATGCTATACTATGACTTTTTTTCATGAAAATTTCCGACATGCTATACTATGACTTTTTTTTTCATAAAAATTTCGACATACTATACTATGACTTTTTTCATGAAAATTTGACATGCTATACTATGACTTTTTTCATCAAAATTTTCGACATAGTATACTGACTTTTTTTCTTGAAAATTATCGACATACTACACTACGACTTTTTTTCATGAAAATTTTCGACATACGATACTATGACTTTTTCATGAAAATTTTCGACATACTATACTATGACTTTTTTCATGAAAATTTCCGACATACTATACTATGACTTTTTTTCATGAAAATTTCCGACATGCTATACTATGACTTTTTTCATAAAAATTTCGACACGCTATACTATAAATTTTTTTCAATAAAATTTCCGACACGCTATACTATGACTTTTTTCATGAAAAATTTCGACACGCTATACTATAAATTTTTTTCAATAAAATTTCCGACACGCTATACTATGACTTTTTTATGAAAATGTCCGACATACTATACTATGACTTTTTTCATGAAAAATTCCGACATACTATACTATAACTTTTTTCATGAAAATTTATGACACACTATACTCCGATTTTTTTCATGAAAATTTTTGACATACTATACTATGACTTTTTTCATGAAAATTTTCGACATCCGATACTATGACTTTTTCATGAAAATTTTCGACATGCTATACTATGACTTTTTTTCATGAAAATTTCCGACATGCTGTACTATGACTTTTTTCATGAAAATTTCCGACATGCTATACTATGACTTTTTTATGAAAACTTCCGACATGCTATACTATGACTTTTTTTTCATGAAAATTTCCGACATACTATACTATGATTTTTTTCATAAAAATTTCGACATGCTATACTATGACTTTTTTTCATGAAAATTTTCGACAAGCTACATTGTGACTTTTTTTCATGAAAATTTCCAACATACTATACTATGACTTTTTTCATGAAAATTTGACATGCTATACTATGACTTTTTTCATGAAAATTTTCGACATAGTATACTGACTTTTTTTCTTGAAAATTATCGACATACTACACTGACTTTTTTCATGAAAAATTTCGACATGCAATACTATGACCTTTTTCATGAAAAATTTTGACATACTATACTATGACTTTTTTTTCATGAAAATTTCCGACATACTATACTATGACATTTTTTCATGAAAATTTTAAACATACTTTGCTATGAATTTTTTCATGAAAATGTCCGACATAGTATACTATGACTTTTTTCATGAAAATTTTGACATACTATACTATGATTTTTTTCATTAAAATTTTAAACATGCTATACTATGACTTTTTTTCATGAAAGTTTCTGACATACTATACTATGACTTTTTTCATGAAAATTTTAAACATGCTATACTATGACTTTTTTTCATGAAAATTTCCGACATGCTATACTATGACTTTTTTCATAAAAATTTCCGACATGCTATACTATGACTTTTTTTTTGAAAATTTCCGACATGCTATACTATGACTTTTTTTCATGAAAATTTTGACATACTATACTATGACTTTTTTCATGAAAATTTTGACATACTATGCTATGACTTTTTTCATGAAAAATTCCGACATACTATACTGTAAATTTTTTTCATGAAAATTTCCGACACGCTATACTATGACTTTTTTATGAAAATGTCCGACATACTATACTATGACTTTTTTCATGAAAAATTCCGACATACTATACTATAACTTTTTTCATGAAAATTTTCGACGTGCTATACTATGACTTTTTTTCATGAAAATTTCCGACATGCTATACTATGACTTTTTCATGAAAATTTCTGACATGCTATACTATGACTTTTTTTCATGAAAATTTCCGACATGCTATACTATGACTTTTTTCATAAAAATTTCGACACGCTATACTATGACTTTTTTTCATGAAAAATTCCGACATACTATACTATGACTTTTTCATGAAAATTTTCGACGTGCTATACTATGACTTTTTTTTCATAAAAATTTCGACATGCTATACTATGACTTTTTTCATGAAAATTTTCGACATGCTATACTATCACTTTTTTTCATGAAAATTTCCGACATGCTATACTATGACTTTTTTCATAAAAATTTCGACACGCTATACTATGACTTTTTTCATGAAAAATTCCGACATACTATACTATAAATTTTTTTCATGAAAATTTCCGACACGCTATACCATGACTTTTTTATGAAAATGTCCGACACACTATACTATGACTTTTTTTCATGAAAAATTTTGACATACTATACTATGACTTTTTTTTATGAAAATTTTCGACATGGTATACTATGACTTTTTTTTATGAAAATTTTCGACATACTATACTATGACTTTTTTTTATGAAAATTTTCGACATGGTATACTATGACTTTTTTTCATGAAAATTTCCGACATGCTATACTATGACTTTGTTATGAAAATGTCCGACATACTATACTATAACTTTTTTTAATGAAAATTTCCGACATACTATACGATGACTTTTTTATGAAAATTTCCGACATACTATACTATGACTTTTTTCATGAAAATTTCCAACGTCTATACTATGACTTTTTTATGAAAATGTCCGACATACTATACTATGACTTTTTTCATGAAAATTTTAAACATGCTATATTGCGACTTTTTTTCATGAAAATTTCCTACATGCTATACTATGACTTTTTTTCATAAAAATTTCCTACATGCTATACTATGACTTTTTTTCATTAAAATTTCCGACATACTATACTATGACTTTTTTTCATGAAAATTTCCGACATACTATACAATGACTTTTTTTCATGAAAATTTCTGACATGCTATACTATGACTTTTTTCATGACAATTTTCGACATACTATACTGACTTTTTTCATGAAAATTTTCAACATACTTTACTATGACTTTTTTCATGAAAATGTCCGACAACCTTTCCTATGACTTTTTTTTCATGAAAAATTTAGACATACTATGAATTTTTTTCTATGAAAATTTATGACACACTATACTCCGACTTTTTTCATGAAAAATTTTCAACGTGCTATACTATGACTTTTTTCATGAAAATTTTCGACATACTATACTATGACTTTTTTATGAAAATTTCCGACATACTATACTATAACTTTTTTCATGAAAATTTTAAACATGCTATACTATGACTTTTTTTCATGAAAATTTCCGACATAGTATACTATGACTTTTTTCATGACAATTTTCGACATACTATACTATGACTTTTTTTCATGAAAATTTCCGACATGCTGTACTATGACTTTTTTCATGAAAATTTCCGACATGCTATACTATGACTATTTTATGAAAATTTCCGACATACTATACTATGACTTTTTTATGAAAATTTCCGACATGCTATACTATGACTTTTTTCATGAAAATTTCTGACATCGTATACTATGACTTTTTTCATGACAATTTTCGACATACTATACTGACTTTTTTTCATGAAAATTTCCTACATGCTATACTATGACTTTTTTTCATGAAAAATTTTGACATACTATACTATGATTTTTTCCATGAAAATATCCGACATGCTATACTATGACTTTTTTTCATGAAAATTTCCGACATGCTATACTATGACTTTTTTTTTGTGAAAATTTCCAACATACTATACTATGACTTTTTTTTTCATGAAAATTTCCGACACGCTATACTATGACTTTTTTATGAAAATGTCCGACATGCTATACTATGACTTTTTTATGAAAATTTCCGACATACTATACTATGACTTTTTTCATGACAATTTTCGACACACTATACTATGACTTTTTTCATGAAAATTTCTGACATCGTATACTATGACTTTTTTCATGACAATTTTCGACATACTATACTATGACTTTTTTTCATGAAAATTTCCTACATGCTATACTATGACTTTTTTTCAGGAAAATTTCCGAAATACTATACTATAAATTTTTTCGTGAAAAATTTTGACATACAATACTATGACTTTTTTCCATGAAAAATTGTGACATGCTATACTATGACTTTTTTTCATGAAAATTTTAAACATGGTATACGATGACTTTTTTCATGAAAATTTTAAACATGCTATACTATGACTTTTTCATGAAAATTTCCAACATACTATACTATGACTTTTTCATGAAAAATTTAGACGTACTATGAATTTTTTTATGAAAATTTATGAAACACTATACTATGACTTTTTTCATGAAAATTTCCAACATGCCACACAATGAATTTTTTTCATGAAAATTTTCGACATGCTATACTATGACTTTTTTCATGAAAATTTTCGACATGCTATACTATGACTTTTTTTCATGAAAATTTCCGACATGCTATACTGTGACTTTTTTTTCATAAAAAGTCTCGACATGCTATACTATGACTTTTTTCATGAAAATTTCCGACATGCTATACTATGACTTTTTTTTTCATAAAAATTTCGACATACTATGCTATGACTTTTTTTATGAAAATTTCCAACATACTATACTATGACTTTTTTCATGAAAATTTGACATGCTATACTATGACTTTTTTCATCAAAATTTTCGACATAGTATACTGACTTTTTTTCTTGAAAATTATCGACATACTACACTACGACTTTTTTCATGAAAATTTTCGACATACGATACTATGACTTTTTCATGAAAATTTTCGACATACTATACTATGACTTTTTTCATGAAAATTTCCGACATACTATACTATGACTTTTTTTCATGAAAATTTCCGACATGCTATACTATGACTTTTTTCATAAAAATTTCGACACGCTATACTATAAATTTTTTTCAATAAAATTTCCGACACGCTATACTATGACTTTTTTCATGAAAAATTTCGACACGCTATACTATAAATTTTTTTCAATAAAATTTCCGACACGCTATACTATGACTTTTTTATGAAAATGTCCGACATACTATACTATGACTTTTTTATGAAAACTTCCGACATGCTATACTATGACTTTTTTCATGAAAATTTTCGACATCCGATACTATGACTTTTTCATGAAAATTTTCGACATGCTATACTTTGACTTTTTTTCATGAAAATTTCCGACATGCTGTACTATGACTTTTTTCATGAAAATTTCCGACATGCTATACTATGACTTTTTTATGAAAACTTCCGACATGCTATACTATGACTTTTTTTCATGAAAATTTCCGACATACTATACTATGACTTTTTTTCATGAAAATTTTAAACATGCTGTACTATGACTTTTTTCATGAAAATTTCCGACATGCTATACTATGACTTTTTTTCATGAAAATTTTAAACATACTATACTATGACTTTTTTCATGAAAATTTGACATGCTATACTATGACTTTTTTTTCATAAAAATTTCGACATACTATACTATGACTTTTTTATGAAAATTTCCAACATACTATACTATGACTTTTTTTCATGAAAATTTTCGACATGCTATACTATGACTTTTTTTCATGAAAATTTCCGACATGCTACACTATGACTTTTTTTTCATAAAAATTTCGACATACTATACTATGACTTTTTTTATGAAAATTTCCAACATACTATACTATGACTTTTTTCATGAAAATTTGACATGCTATACTATGACTTTTTTCATGAAAATTTCCGACATGCTGTACTATGACTTTTTTTTCATAAAAATTTCGACATGCTATACTATGACTTTTTTTTCATGAAAATTTTCGACATACTAGACGATGACATTTTTTATGAAAATTTTCAACATACTTTACTATGACTTTTTTCATGAAAATGTCCAACATCCTTTCCTATGACTTTTTTTCATGAAAAATTTAGACGTATTATGAATTTTTTTCTATAAAAATTTATGACACACTATACTCCGACTTTTTTCATGAAAAATTTCGACATGCTATACTATGACTTTTTTCATAAAAATTTCGACACGCTATACTATGACTTTTTTCATGAAAAATTCCGACATACTATACTATAAATTTTTTTCATGAAAATTTACGACACGCTATACTATGACTTTTTTATGAAAATGTCCGACATGCTATACTATGACTTTTTTATGAAAATTTCCGACATACTATACTATGACTTTTTTCATGACAATTTTCGACATACTATACTATGACTTTTTTTCATGAAAATTTCCGACATGCTATACTATGACTTTTTTCATGAAAAATTCCGACATACTATACTATGACTTTTTTATGAAAAATTCCGACATACTATACTATGACTTTTTTCATGACAATTTTCGACATACTATACTATGACTTTTTTCATGAAAATGTTCGACGTGCTATACTATGACTTTTTTCATAAAAATTTCGACACGCTATACTATGACTTTTTTCATGAAAATTTTCGACGTGCTATACTATGACTTTTTTCATAAAAATTTCGACACGCTATACTATGACTTTTTTCATGAAAATTTTCGACATGCTATACTATGACTTTTTTCATAAAAATTTCGACACGCTATACTATGACTTTTTTCATGAAAAATTCCGACATACTATATTATAAATTTTTTTCATGAAAATTTCCGACACGCTATACTATGACTTTTTTATGAAAATGTCCGACATACTATACTATGACTTTTTTCATGAAAATTTCGACACGCTATACTATGACTTTTTTATGAAAATGTCCGACATACTATACTATGACTTTTTTCATGAAAATTTCGACATGCTATACTATGACTTTTTTCATGAAAATTTCCGACATGCTATACTATGACTTTTTTCATAAAAATTTCGACACGCTATACTATGACTTTTTTCATGAAAATTTTCGACATGCTATACTATGACTTTTTTTCATGAAAATTTCCGACATGCTATACTATGACTTTTTTCATAAAAATTTCGACACGCTATACTATGACTTTTTTCATGAAAAATTCCGACATACTATACTATAAATTTTTTTCATGAAAATTTCCGACACGCTATACTATGACTTTTTTATGAAAATGTCCGACATGCTATACTATGACTTTTTTATGAAAATTTCCGACATGCTATACTATGACTTTTTTCATGAAAATTTCTGACATCGTATACTATGACTTTTTTCATGACAATTTTCGACATACTATACTATGACTTTTTTTCATGAAAATTTCCGACATGCTATACTATGACTTTTTTTTCATAAAAATTTCGACATACTATACTATGACTTTTTTTATGAAAATTTCCAACATACTATACTATGACTTTTTTCATGAAAATTTCCGACATGTTATACTATGACTTTTTTTTCATCAAAATTTCAACATACTATACTATGACTTTTTTTGTGAAAATTTCCAACATACTATACTATGACTTTTTTCATGAAAATTTCACATGCTATACTATGACTTTTTTTCATGAAAATTTCCGACATGCTATACTATGACTTTTTTTTCATAAAAATTTCGACATGCTATACTATGACTTTTTTTTCATAAAAATTTCAACATACTATACTATGACTTTTTTCATGAAAATTTGACATGCTATACTATGACTTTTTTCATGAAAATTTTCGACATAGTATACTGACTTTTTTTCTTGAAAATTATCGACATACTATACTATGACTTTTTTTTTTCATGAAAATTTCCGACATACTATACTATGACATTTTTTATGAAAATTTTCAACATACTTTATTATGACTTTTTTCATGAAAATGTCCGACATCCTTTCCTATGACTTTTTTTCATGAAAAATTTAGACGTACTATGAATTTTTTTCTATAAAAATTTATGACACACTATACTCCGACTTTTTTCATGAAAAATTTCGACACGCTATACTATGACTTTTTTCATGAAAAATTCCGACATACTATACTATAAATTTTTTTCATGAAAATTTACGACACGCTATACTATGACTTTTTTATGAAAATGTCCGACATGCTATACTATGACTTTTTTATGAAAATTTCCGACATACTGTACTATGACTTTTTTCATGAAAATTTCCGACATGCTATACTATGACTTTTTTATGAAAATTTCCGACAGGCTATACTATGATTTTTTTCATGAAAATTTCTGACATCGTATACTATGACTTTTTTCATGACAATTTTCGACATACTATACTATGACTTTTTTTCATGAAAATTTCCTACATGCTATACTATGACTTTTTTTCATGAAAATTTTGACACGCTATACTATGACTTTTTTATGAAAATGTCTGACATACTATACTATGACTTTTTTTCATGAAAATTTCCGACATGCTATACTATGACTTTTTTTCATGAAAATTTCCGACATGCTATACTATGACTTTTTTTTCATAAAAAGTTTCGACATGCTATACTATGACTTTTTTCATGAAAATTTTCGACATGCTACACTGACTTTTTTTTTCATAAAATTTTCGACATACTATACTATGACTTTTTTCATCAAAATTTGACATGCTATACTATGACTTTTTTTCATCAAAATTTTCGACATAGTATACTGACTTTTTTTCTTGAAAATTATCGACATACTACACTATGACTTTTTTCATGAAAATTTTCGACATACGATACTATGACTTTTTCATGAAAATTTTCGACATACTATACTATGACTTTTTTCATGAAAATTTCCGACATACTATACTATGACTTTTTTTCATGAAAATTTCCGACATATTATACTATGACTTTTTTCATAACAATTTCGACACGCTATACTATGACTTTTTTCATGAAAAATTTCGACACGCTATACTATAAATTTTTTTCAATAAAATTTCCGACACGCTATACTATGACTTTTTTATGAAAATGTCCGACAAACTATACTATGACTTTTTTTCATGAAAATTTTCGACATCCGATACTATGACTTTTTTCATGAAAATTTTCGACATCCGATACTATGACTTTTTCATGAAAATTTTCGACATGCTATACTATGACTTTTTCATGAAAATTTTCGACATGCTATACTATGACTTTTTTTCATGAAAATTTCCGACATGCTGTACTATGACTTTTTTCATGAAAATTTCCGACATGCTATACTATGACTTTTTTATGAAAACTTCCGACATGCGAAACTATGACTTTTTTTTCATGAAAATTTACGACATGCTATACTATGACTTTTTTTCATGAAAATTTTCGACAAGCTATATTGTGACTTTTTTTCATGAAAATTTCCAACATACTATACTATGACTTTTTTCATGAAAATTTGACATGCTATACTATGACTTTTTTCATGAAAATTTTCGACATAGTATACTGACTTTTTTTCTTGAAAATTATCGACATACTACACTATGACCTTTTTCATGAAAAATTTTGACATACTAGAAGAAGAAGAAGAAGAAGAAGAAGATCAACCTTTATTAGTCCCACAGTGGGGAAATTCAATTTACACTCTGTTTAACTTATACATGGTACATGCACACAAACACACACACACATCCAGTAATGGAGAGGTGTCAGAGTGAGGGGGCTGCTCCAGACAAGCGCCCCGAGCAGTTGGGGGTTTGGTGCCTTGCTCAGGGGCACCTCGGCAGTGCCCAAGAGGTAAACTGGCACCTCTCCAGCTACCAGTTCAAACTCAGTTTTTGGTCCATGTCGGGACTTGAACCGGTGACCCTCCGGTTCCCAAGCCAACTCCCTACAGACTGAGCTACTGCCGCCCCCACTGAGCTACTGCCGCCCACTATACTATGACTTTTTTTTCATGAAAATTTCCGACATACTATACTATGACATTTTTTCTTGAAAATTTTCAACATACTTTGCTATGACTTTTTTCATGAAAATGTCCGACATAGTATACTATGACTTTTTTCATGAAAATTTTGACATACTATACTATGACTTTTTTCATGAAAATTTTAAACATGCTATACTATGACTTTTTTTCATGAAAGTTTCTGACATACTATACTATGACTTTTTTCATGAAAATTTTAAACATGCTATACTATGACTTTTTTTCATGAAAATTTCCGACATGCTATACTATGACTTTTTTTTGAAAATTTCCGACATGCTATACTATGACTTTTTTCATGAAAATTTTGACATACTATGCTATGACTTTTTTCATGAAAAATTCCGACATACTATACTATAAATTTTTTTCATGAAAATTTCCGACACGCTATACTATGACTTTTTTATGAAAATTTCCGACATGCTATACTATGACTTTTTTCATGAAAATTTCTGACATCGTATACTATGACTTTTTTCATGACAATTTTCGACATACTATACTGACTTTTTTTCATGAAAAATTTTGACATACTATACTATGACTTTTTCCATGAAAATATCCGACATGCTATACTATGACTTTTTTCATGAAAATTTCCGACATGCTATACTATGACTTTTTTTCATGAAAATTTTAAACATGCTGTACTATGACTTTTTTCATGAAAATTTCCAACATACTATACTATGACTTTTTTTCATGAAAATTTGACATGCTATACTATGACTTTTTTTTCATAAAAATTTCGACACACTATACTATGACTTTTTTTATGAAAATTTCCAACATACTATACTATAACTTTTTTCATGAAAATTTTCGACATGCTATACTATGACTTTTTTTAATGAAAATTTCCGACATGCTATACTATGACTTTTTTTATGAAAATTTCCAACATACTATACTATGACTTTTTCCATGAAAATTTGACATGCTATACTATGACTTTTTTCATGAAAATTTCCGACATGCTATACTATGACTTTTTTTGTGAAAATTTCCAACATACTATACTATGACTTTTTTCATGAAAATTTGACATGCTATACTATGACTTTTTTTGTGAAAATTTCCAACATACTATACAATGACTTTTTTCATGAAAATTTTCGACATAGTATACTGACTTTTTTTCTTGAAAATTATCGACATACTATACTATGACTTTTTTTTTTCATGAAAATTTCCGACACGCTATACTATGACTTTTTTATGAAAATGTCCGACATGCTATACTATGACTTTTTTATGAAAATTTCCGACATACTATACTATGACTTTTTTCATGACAATTTTCGACACACTATACTATGACTTTTTTATGAAAATTTCCGACATACTATACTATGACTTTTTTCATGAAAATTTCTGACATCGTATACTATGACTTTTTTCATGACAATTTTCGACATACTATACTATGACTTTTTTTCATGAAAATTTCCTACATGCTATACTATGACTTTTTTCAGGAAAATTTCCGAAATACTATACTATGAATTTTTTCGTGAAAAATTTTGACATACAATACTATGACTTTTTTCCATGAAAAATTTTGACATGCTATACTATGACTTTTTTTCATGAAAATTTTAAACATGGTATACGATGACTTTTTTCATGAAAATTTTAAACATGCTATACTATGACTTTTTTCATGAAAATTTCCAACATACTATACTATGACTTTTTCATGAAAAATTTAGACGTACTATGAATTTTTTTATGAAAATTTATGAAACACTATACTATGACTTTTTTCATGAAAATTTCCAACATGCCACACTATGACTTTTTTTCATGAAAATTTTCGACATGCTATACTATGACTTTTTTCATGAAAATTTTCGACATGCTATACTATGACTTTTTTCATGAAAATTTTCGACATGCTATACTATGACTTTTTTTCATGAAAATTTCCGACATGCTATACTGTGACTTTTTTTTCATAAAAAGTTTCGACATGCTATACTATGACTTTTTTCATGAAAATTTTCGACATGCTATACTATGACTTTTTTTCATGAAAATTTCCGACATGCTATACTATGACTTTTTTTTTTCATAAAAATTTCGACATACTATACTATGACTTTTTTCATGAAAATTTGACATGCTATACTATGACTTTTTTCATCAAAATTTTCGACATAGTATACTGACTTTTTTTCTTGAAAATTATCGACATACTACACTACGACTTTTTTCATGAAAATTTTCGACATACGATACTATGACTTTTTCATGAAAATTTTCGACATACTATACTATGACTTTTTTCATGAAAATTTCCGACATACTATACTATGACTTTTTTTCATGAAAATTTCCGACATGCTATACTATGACTTTTTTCATAAAAATTTCGACACGCTATACTATAAATTTTTTTCAATAAAATTTCCGACACGCTATACTATGACTTTTTTCATGAAAAATTTCGACACGCTATACTATAAATTTTTTTCAATAAAATTTCCGACACGCTATACTATGACTTTTTTATGAAAATGTCCGACATACTATACTATGACTTTTTTCATGAAAAATTCCGACATACTATACTATAACTTTTTTCATGAAAATTTATGACACACTATACTCCGATTTTTTTCATGAAAATTTTTGACATACTATACTATGACTTTTTTCATGAAAATTTTCGACATCCGATACTATGACTTTTTCATGAAAATTTTCGACATGCTATACTATGACTTTTTTTCATGAAAATTTCCGACATGCTGTACTATGACTTTTTTCATGAAAATTTCCGACATGCTATACTATGACTTTTTTATGAAAACTTCCGACATGCTATACTATGACTTTTTTTTCATGAAAATTTCCGACATACTATACTATGATTTTTTTCATAAAAATTTCGACATGCTATACTATGACTTTTTTTCATGAAAATTTTCGACAAGCTACATTGTGACTTTTTTTCATGAAAATTTCCAACATACTATACTATGACTTTTTTCATGAAAATTTGACATGCTATACTATGACTTTTTTCATGAAAATTTTCGACATAGTATACTGACTTTTTTTCTTGAAAATTATCGACATACTACACTGACTTTTTTCATGAAAAATTTCGACATGCAATACTATGACCTTTTTCATGAAAAATTTTGACACACTATACTATGACTTTTTTTTCATGAAAATTTCCGACATACTATACTATGACATTTTTTCATGAAAATTTTAAACATACTTTGCTATGAATTTTTTCATGAAAATGTCCGACATAGTATACTATGACTTTTTTCATGAAAATTTTGACATACTATACTATGATTTTTTCATTAAAATTTTAAACATGCTATACTATGACTTTTTTTCATGAAAGTTTCTGACATACTATACTATGACTTTTTTCATGAAAATTTTAAACATGCTATACTATGACTTTTTTTCATGAAAATTTCCGACATGCTATACTATGACTTTTTTCATAAAAATTTCCGACATGCTATACTATGACTTTTTTTTGAAAATTTCCGACATGCTATACTATGACTTTTTTTCATGAAAATTTTGACATACTATACTATGACTTTTTTCATGAAAATTTTGACATACTATGCTATGACTTTTTTCATGAAAAATTCCGACATACTATACTATAAATTTTTTTCATGAAAATTTCCGACACGCTATACTATGACTTTTTTATGAAAATGTCCGACATACTATACTATGACTTTTTTCATGAAAAATTCCGACATACTATACTATAACTTTTTTCATGAAAATTTTCGACGTGCTATACTATGACTTTTTTTCATGAAAATTTCCGACATGCTATACTATGACTTTTTTTCATGAAAATTTCCGACATGCTATACTATGACTTTTTTTCATGAAAATTTCCGACATGCTATACTATGACTTTTTTCATAAAAATTTCGACACGCTATACTATGACTTTTTTCATGAAAAATTCCGACATACTATACTATGACTTTTTCATGAAAATTTTCGACGTGCTATACTATGACTTTTTTTTCATAAAAATTTCGACATGCTATACTATGACTTTTTTCATGAAAATTTTCGACATGCTATACTATCACTTTTTTTCATGAAAATTTCCGACATGCTATACTATGACTTTTTTCATAAAAATTTCGACACGCTATACTATGACTTTTTTCATGAAAAATTCCGACATACTATACTATAAATTTTTTTCATGAAAATTTCCGACACGCTATACCATGACTTTTTTATGAAAATGTCCGACACACTATACTATGACTTTTTTCATGAAAAATTTTGACATACTATACTATGACTTTTTTTTATGAAAATTTTCGACATGGTATACTATGACTTTTTTTTATGAAAATTTTCGACATACTATACTATGACTTTTTTTTATGAAAATTTTCGACATGGTATACTATGACTTTTTTTCATGAAAATTTCCGACATGCTATACTATGACTTTGTTATGAAAATGTCCGACATACTATACTATAACTTTTTTTAATGAAAATTTCCGACATACTATACGATGACTTTTTTATGAAAATTTCCGACATACTATACTATGACTTTTTTCATGAAAATTTCCAACGTCTATACTATGACTTTTTTATGAAAATGTCCGACATACTATACTATGACTTTTTTCATGAAAATTTTAAACATGCTATATTGCGACTTTTTTTCATGAAAATTTCCTACATGCTATACTATGACTTTTTTTCATAAAAATTTCCTACATGCTATACTATGACTTTTTTTCATTAAAATTTCCGACATACTATACTATGACTTTTTTTCATGAAAATTTCCGACATACTATACAATGACTTTTTTTCATGAAAATTTCTGACATGCTATACTATGACTTTTTTCATGACAATTTTCGACATACTATACTGACTTTTTTCATGAAAATTTTCAACATACTTTACTATGACTTTTTTCATGAAAATGTCCGACAACCTTTCCTATGACTTTTTTTCATGAAAAATTTAGACATACTATGAATTTTTTTCTATGAAAATTTATGACACACTATACTCCGACTTTTTTTCATGAAAAATTTTCAACGTGCTATACTATGACTTTTTTCATGAAAATTTTCGACATACTATACTATGACTTTTTTATGAAAATTTCCGACATACTATACTATAACTTTTTTCATGAAAATTTTAAACATGCTATACTATGACTTTTTTTCATGAAAATTTCCGACATAGTATACTATGACTTTTTTCATGACAATTTTCGACATACTATACTATGACTTTTTTTCATGAAAATTTCCGACATGCTGTACTATGACTTTTTTCATGAAAATTTCCGACATGCTATACTATGACTATTTTATGAAAATTTCCGACATACTATACTATGACTTTTTTATGAAAATTTCCGACATGCTATACTATGACTTTTTTCATGAAAATTTCTGACATCGTATACTATGACTTTTTTCATGACAATTTTCGACATACTATACTGACTTTTTTTCATGAAAATTTCCTACATGCTATACTATGACTTTTTTTCATGAAAAATTTTGACATACTATACTATGATTTTTTCCATGAAAATATCCGACATGCTATACTATGACTTTTTTTCATGAAAATTTCCGACATGCTATACTATGACTTTTTTTGTGAAAATTTCCAACATACTATACTATGACTTTTTTTTTTCATGAAAATTTCCGACACGCTATACTATGACTTTTTTATGAAAATGTCCGACATGCTATACTATGACTTTTTTATGAAAATTTCCGACATACTATACTATGACTTTTTTCATGACAATTTTCGACACACTATACTATGACTTTTTTCATGAAAATTTCTGACATCGTATACTATGACTTTTTTCATGACAATTTTCGACATACTATACTATGACTTTTTTTCATGAAAATTTCCTACATGCTATACTATGACTTTTTTCAGGAAAATTTCCGAAATACTATACTATAAATTTTTTCGTGAAAAATTTTGACATACAATACTATGACTTTTTTCCATGAAAAATTGTGACATGCTATACTATGACTTTTTTTCATGAAAATTTTAAACATGGTATACGATGACTTTTTTCATGAAAATTTTAAACATGCTATACTATGACTTTTTCATGAAAATTTCCAACATACTATACTATGACTTTTTCATGAAAAATTTAGACGTACTATGAATTTTTTTATGAAAATTTATGAAACACTATACTATGACTTTTTTCATGAAAATTTCCAACATGCCACACAATGAATTTTTTTCATGAAAATTTTCGACATGCTATACTATGACTTTTTTCATGAAAATTTTCGACATGCTATACTATGACTTTTTTTCATGAAAATTTCCGACATGCTATACTGTGACTTTTTTTTCATAAAAAGTCTCGACATGCTATACTATGACTTTTTTCATGAAAATTTCCGACATGCTATACTATGACTTTTTTTTTCATAAAAATTTCGACATACTATGCTATGACTTTTTTTATGAAAATTTCCAACATACTATACTATGACTTTTTTCATGAAAATTTGACATGCTATACTATGACTTTTTTCATCAAAATTTTCGACATAGTATACTGACTTTTTTTCTTGAAAATTATCGACATACTACACTACGACTTTTTTCATGAAAATTTTCGACATACGATACTATGACTTTTTCATGAAAATTTTCGACATACTATACTATGACTTTTTTCATGAAAATTTCCGACATACTATACTATGACTTTTTTTCATGAAAATTTCCGACATGCTATACTATGACTTTTTTCATAAAAATTTCGACACGCTATACTATAAATTTTTTTCAATAAAATTTCCGACACGCTATACTATGACTTTTTTCATGAAAAATTTCGACACGCTATACTATAAATTTTTTTCAATAAAATTTCCGACACGCTATACTATGACTTTTTTATGAAAATGTCCGACATACTATACTATGACTTTTTTATGAAAACTTCCGACATGCTATACTATGACTTTTTTCATGAAAATTTTCGACATCCGATACTATGACTTTTTCATGAAAATTTTCGACATGCTATACTTTGACTTTTTTTCATGAAAATTTCCGACATGCTGTACTATGACTTTTTTCATGAAAATTTCCGACATGCTATACTATGACTTTTTTATGAAAACTTCCGACATGCTATACTATGACTTTTTTTCATGAAAATTTCCGACATACTATACTATGACTTTTTTTCATGAAAATTTTAAACATGCTGTACTATGACTTTTTTCATGAAAATTTCCGACATGCTATACTATGACTTTTTTTCATGAAAATTTTAAACATACTATACTATGACTTTTTTCATGAAAATTTGACATGCTATACTATGACTTTTTTTTCATAAAAATTTCGACATACTATACTATGACTTTTTTATGAAAATTTCCAACATACTATACTATGACTTTTTTCATGAAAATTTTCGACATGCTATACTATGACTTTTTTTCATGAAAATTTCCGACATGCTACACTATGACTTTTTTTTCATAAAAATTTCGACATACTATACTATGACTTTTTTTATGAAAATTTCCAACATACTATACTATGACTTTTTTCATGAAAATTTGACATGCTATACTATGACTTTTTTCATGAAAATTTCCGACATGCTGTACTATGACTTTTTTTTCATAAAAATTTCGACATGCTATACTATGACTTTTTTTTCATGAAAATTTTCGACATACTAGACGATGACATTTTTTATGAAAATTTTCAACATACTTTACTATGACTTTTTTCATGAAAATGTCCAACATCCTTTCCTATGACTTTTTTTCATGAAAAATTTAGACGTACTATGAATTTTTTTCTATAAAAATTTATGACACACTATACTCCGACTTTTTTCATGAAAAATTTCGACATACTATACTATGACTTTTTTCATAAAAATTTCGACACGCTATACTATGACTTTTTTCATGAAAAATTCCGACATACTATACTATAAATTTTTTTCATGAAAATTTACGACACGCTATACTATGACTTTTTTATGAAAATGTCCGACATGCTATACTATGACTTTTTTATGAAAATTTCCGACATACTATACTATGACTTTTTTCATGACAATTTTCGACATACTATACTATGACTTTTTTTCATGAAAATTTCCGACATGCTATACTATGACTTTTTTCATGAAAAATTCCGACATACTATACTATGACTTTTTTTATGAAAAATTCCGACATACTATACTATGACTTTTTTCATGACAATTTTCGACATACTATACTATGACTTTTTTCATGAAAATGTTCGACGTGCTATACTATGACTTTTTTCATAAAAATTTCGACACGCTATACTATGACTTTTTTCATGAAAATTTTCGACGTGCTATACTATGACTTTTTTCATAAAAATTTCGACACGCTATACTATGACTTTTTTCATGAAAATTTTCGACATGCTATACTATGACTTTTTTCATAAAAATTTCGACACGCTATACTATGACTTTTTTCATGAAAAATTCCGACATACTATATTATAAATTTTTTTCATGAAAATTTCCGACACGCTATACTATGACTTTTTTATGAAAATGTCCGACATACTATACTATGACTTTTTTCATGAAAATTTCGACACGCTATACTATGACTTTTTTATGAAAATGTCCGACATACTATACTATGACTTTTTTCATGAAAATTTCGACATGCTATACTATGACTTTTTTCATGAAAATTTCCGACATGCTATACTATGACTTTTTTCATAAAAATTTCGACACGCTATACTATGACTTTTTTCATGAAAATTTTCGACATGCTATACTATGACTTTTTTTCATGAAAATTTCCGACATGCTATACTATGACTTTTTTCATAAAAATTTCGACACGCTATACTATGACTTTTTTCATGAAAAATTCCGACATACTATACTATAAATTTTTTTCATGAAAATTTCCGACACGCTATACTATGACTTTTTTATGAAAATGTCCGACATGCTATACTATGACTTTTTTATGAAAATTTCCGACATGCTATACTATGACTTTTTTCATGAAAATTTCTGACATCGTATACTATGACTTTTTTCATGACAATTTTCGACATACTATACTATGACTTTTTTTCATGAAAATTTCCGACATGCTATACTATGACTTTTTTTTCATAAAAATTTCGACATACTATACTATGACTTTTTTTATGAAAATTTCCAACATACTATACTATGACTTTTTTCATGAAAATTTCCGACATGTTATACTATGACTTTTTTTTCATCAAAATTTCAACATACTATACTATGACTTTTTTTGTGAAAATTTCCAACATACTATACTATGACTTTTTTCATGAAAATTTGACATGCTATACTATGACTTTTTTTCATGAAAATTTCCGACATGCTATACTATGACTTTTTTTTCATAAAAATTTCGACATGCTATACTATGACTTTTTTTTCATAAAAATTTCAACATACTATACTATGACTTTTTTCATGAAAATTTGACATGCTATACTATGACTTTTTTCATGAAAATTTTCGACATAGTATACTGACTTTTTTTCTTGAAAATTATCGACATACTATACTATGACTTTTTTTTTCATGAAAATTTCCGACATACTATACTATGACATTTTTTATGAAAATTTTCAACATACTTTATTATGACTTTTTTCATGAAAATGTCCGACATCCTTTCCTATGACTTTTTTTCATGAAAAATTTAGACGTATTATGAATTTTTTTCTATAAAAATTTATGACACACTATACTCCGACTTTTTTCATGAAAAATTTCGACACGCTATACTATGACTTTTTTCATGAAAAATTCCGACATACTATACTATAAATTTTTTTCATGAAAATTTACGACACGCTATACTATGACTTTTTTATGAAAATGTCCGACATGCTATACTATGACTTTTTTATGAAAATTTCCGACATACTGTACTATGACTTTTTTCATGAAAATTTCCGACATGCTATACTATGACTTTTTTATGAAAATTTCCGACAGGCTATACTATGATTTTTTTCATGAAAATTTCTGACATCGTATACTATGACTTTTTTCATGACAATTTTCGACATACTATACTATGACTTTTTTTCATGAAAATTTCCTACATGCTATACTATGACTTTTTTTCATGAAAATTTTGACACGCTATACTATGACTTTTTTATGAAAATGTCTGACATACTATACTATGACTTTTTTTCATGAAAATTTCCGACATGCTATACTATGACTTTTTTTTCATGAAAATTTCCGACATGCTATACTATGACTTTTTTTTCATAAAAAGTTTCGACATGCTATACTATGACTTTTTTCATGAAAATTTTCGACATGCTACACTGACTTTTTTTTTCATAAAATTTTCGACATACTATACTATGACTTTTTTCATCAAAATTTGACATGCTATACTATGACTTTTTTCATCAAAATTTTCGACATAGTATACTGACTTTTTTTCTTGAAAATTATCGACATACTACACTATGACTTTTTTCATGAAAATTTTCGACATACGATACTATGACTTTTTCATGAAAATTTTCGACATACTATACTATGACTTTTTTTCATGAAAATTTCCGACATACTATACTATGACTTTTTTTCATGAAAATTTCCGACATATTATACTATGACTTTTTTCATAACAATTTCGACACGCTATACTATGACTTTTTTCATGAAAAATTTCGACACGCTATACTATAAATTTTTTTCAATAAAATTTCCGACACGCTATACTATGACTTTTTTATGAAAATGTCCGACAAACTATACTATGACTTTTTTCATGAAAATTTTCGACATCCGATACTATGACTTTTTTCATGAAAATTTTCGACATCCGATACTATGACTTTTTCATGAAAATTTTCGACATGCTATACTATGACTTTTTTTCATGAAAATTTCCGACATGCTGTACTATGACTTTTTTCATGAAAATTTCCGACATGCTATACTATGACTTTTTTTATGAAAACTTCCGACATGCGAAACTATGACTTTTTTTTCATGAAAATTTACGACATGCTATACTATGACTTTTTTTCATGAAAATTTTCGACAAGCTATATTGTGACTTTTTTTCATGAAAATTTCCAACATACTATACTATGACTTTTTTTCATGAAAATTTGACATGCTATACTATGACTTTTTTCATGAAAATTTTCGACATAGTATACTGACTTTTTTTCTTGAAAATTATCGACATACTACACTATGACCTTTTTCATGAAAAATTTTGACATACTAGAAGAAGAAGAAGAAGAAGAAGAAGATCAACCTTTATTAGTCCCACAGTGGGGAAATTCAATTTACACTCTGTTTAACTTATACATGGTACATGCACACAAACACACACACACATGCAGTAATGGAGAGGTGTCAGAGTGAGGGGGCTGCTCCAGACAAGCGCCCCGAGCAGTTGG
Organism: Pterois miles; assembly: GCA_947000775.1. Taxonomy (NCBI): domain Eukaryota; kingdom Metazoa; phylum Chordata; class Actinopteri; order Perciformes; family Scorpaenidae; genus Pterois; species Pterois miles. The sequence goes on from CAMQGK010000650.1 coordinate 5,198,210, forward strand.
GGGTTTGGTGCCTTGCTCAGGGGCACCTCGGCAGTGCCCAAGAGGTAAACTGGCACCTCTCCAGCTACCAGTTCAAACTCAGTTTTTGGTCCATGTCGGGACTTGAACCGGTGACCCTCCGGTTCCCAAGCCAACTCCCTACAGACTGAGCTACTGCCGCCCCCACTGAGCTACTGCCGCCCACTATACTATGACTTTTTTTTCATGAAAATTTCCGACATACTATACTATGACATTTTTTCTTGAAAATTTTCAACATACTTTGCTATGACTTTTTTCATGAAAATGTCCGACATAGTATACTATGACTTTTTTCATGAAAATTTTGACATACTATACTATGACTTTTTTCATGAAAATTTTAAACATGCTATACTATGACTTTTTTTCATGAAAGTTTCTGACATACTATACTATGACTTTTTTCATGAAAATTTTAAACATGCTATACTATGACTTTTTTTCATGAAAATTTCCGACATGCTATACTATGACTTTTTTTTGAAAATTTCCGACATGCTATACTATGACTTTTTTCATGAAAATTTTGACATACTATGCTATGACTTTTTTCATGAAAAATTCCGACATACTATACTATAAATTTTTTTCATGAAAATTTCCGACACGCTATACTATGACTTTTTTATGAAAATGTCCGACATACAATACTATAACTTTTTTCATGAAAATTTTCGACGTGCTATACTATGACTTTTTTTCATGAAAATTTCCGACATGCTATACTATGACTTTTTCATGAAAATTTCCGACATGCTATACTATGACTTTTTTCATGAAAATTTCTGACATCGTATACTATGACTTTTTTCATGACAATTTTCGACATACTATACTGACTTTTTTTCATGAAAAATTTTGACATACTATACTATGACTTTTTCCATGAAAATATCCGACATGCTATACTATGACTTTTTTCATGAAAATTTCCGACATGCTATACTATGACTTTTTTTCATGAAAATTTTAAACATGCTGTACTATGACTTTTTTCATGAAAATTTCCAACATACTATACTATGACTTTTTTCATGAAAATTTGACATGCTATACTATGACTTTTTTTTCATAAAAATTTCGACATACTATACTATGACTTTTTTTATGAAAATTTCCAACATACTATACTATAACTTTTTTCATGAAAATTTTCGACATGCTATACTATGACTTTTTTTAATGAAAATTTCCGACATGCTATACTATGACTTTTTTTATGAAAATTTCCAACATACTATACTATGACTTTTTCCATGAAAATTTGACATGCTATACTATGACTTTTTTCATGAAAATTTCCGACATGCTATACTATGACTTTTTTTGTGAAAATTTCCAACATACTATACTATGACTTTTTTCATGAAAATTTGACATGCTATACTATGACTTTTTTTGTGAAAATTTCCAACATACTATACAATGACTTTTTTCATGAAAATTTTCGACATAGTATACTGACTTTTTTTCTTGAAAATTATCGACATACTATACTATGACTTTTTTTTCATGAAAATTTCCGACACGCTATACTATGACTTTTTTATGAAAATGTCCGACATGCTATACTATGACTTTTTTATGAAAATTTCCGACATACTATACTATGACTTTTTTCATGACAATTTTCGACACACTATACTATGACTTTTTTATGAAAATTTCCGACATACTATACTATGACTTTTTTCATGAAAATTTCTGACATCGTATACTATGACTTTTTTCATGACAATTTTCGACATACTATACTATGACTTTTTTTCATGAAAATTTCCTACATGCTATACTATGACTTTTTTCAGGAAAATTTCCGAAATACTATACTATGAATTTTTTCGTGAAAAATTTTGACATACAATACTATGACTTTTTTCCATGAAAAATTTTGACATGCTATACTATGACTTTTTTTCATGAAAATTTTAAACATGGTATACGATGACTTTTTTCATGAAAATTTTAAACATGCTATACTATGACTTTTTTCATGAAAATTTCCAACATACTATACTATGACTTTTTCATGAAAAATTTAGACGTACTATGAATTTTTTTATGAAAATTTATGAAACACTATACTATGACTTTTTTCATGAAAATTTCCAACATGCCACACTATGACTTTTTTTCATGAAAATTTTCGACATGCTATACTATGACTTTTTTCATGAAAATTTTCGACATGCTATACTATGACTTTTTTCATGAAAATTTTCGACATGCTATACTATGACTTTTTTTCATGAAAATTTCCGACATGCTATACTGTGACTTTTTTTTCATAAAAAGTTTCGACATGCTATACTATGACTTTTTTCATGAAAATTTTCGACATGCTATACTATGACTTTTTTTCATGAAAATTTCCGACATGCTATACTATGACTTTTTTTTTTCATAAAAATTTCGACACGCTATACTATAAATTTTTTTCAATAAAATTTCCGACACGCTATACTATGACTTTTTTCATGAAAAATTTCGACACGCTATACTATAAATTTTTTTCAATAAAATTTCCGACACGCTATACTATGACTTTTTTATGAAAATGTCCGACATACTATACTATGACTTTTTTCATGAAAAATTCCGACATACTATACTATAACTTTTTTCATGAAAATTTATGACACACTATACTCCGATTTTTTTCATGAAAATTTTTGACATACTATACTATGACTTTTTTCATGAAAATTTTCGACATCCGATACTATGACTTTTTCATGAAAATTTTCGACATGCTATACTATGACTTTTTTTCATGAAAATTTCCGACATGCTGTACTATGACTTTTTTCATGAAAATTTCCGACATGCTATACTATGACTTTTTTATGAAAACTTCCGACATGCTATACTATGACTTTTTTTTCATGAAAATTTCCGACATACTATACTATGATTTTTTTCATAAAAATTTCGACATGCTATACTATGACTTTTTTTCATGAAAATTTTCGACAAGCTACATTGTGACTTTTTTTCATGAAAATTTCCAACATACTATACTATGACTTTTTTCATGAAAATTTGACATGCTATACTATGACTTTTTTCATGAAAATTTTCGACATAGTATACTGACTTTTTTTCTTGAAAATTATCGACATACTACACTGACTTTTTTCATGAAAAATTTCGACATGCAATACTATGACCTTTTTCATGAAAAATTTTGACACACTATACTATGACTTTTTTTTCATGAAAATTTCCGACATACTATACTATGACATTTTTTCATGAAAATTTTAAACATACTTTGCTATGAATTTTTTCATGAAAATGTCCGACATAGTATACTATGACTTTTTTCATGAAAATTTTGACATACTATACTATGATTTTTTCATTAAAATTTTAAACATGCTATACTATGACTTTTTTTCATGAAAGTTTCTGACATACTATACTATGACTTTTTTCATGAAAATTTTAAACATGCTATACTATGACTTTTTTTCATGAAAATTTCCGACATGCTATACTATGACTTTTTTCATAAAAATTTCCGACATGCTATACTATGACTTTTTTTTGAAAATTTCCGACATGCTATACTATGACTTTTTTTCATGAAAATTTTGACATACTATACTATGACTTTTTTCATGAAAATTTTGACATACTATGCTATGACTTTTTTCATGAAAAATTCCGACATACTATACTATAAATTTTTTTCATGAAAATTTCCGACACGCTATACTATGACTTTTTTATGAAAATGTCCGACATACTATACTATGACTTTTTTCATGAAAAATTCCGACATACTATACTATAACTTTTTTCATGAAAATTTTCGACGTGCTATACTATGACTTTTTTTCATGAAAATTTCCGACATGCTATACTATGACTTTTTTTCATGAAAATTTCCGACATGCTATACTATGACTTTTTTTCATGAAAATTTCCGACATGCTATACTATGACTTTTTTTCATAAAAATTTCGACACGCTATACTATGACTTTTTTCATGAAAAATTCCGACATACTATACTATGACTTTTTCATGAAAATTTTCGACGTGCTATACTATGACTTTTTTTTCATAAAAATTTCGACATGCTATACTATGACTTTTTTCATGAAAATTTTCGACATGCTATACTATGACTTTTTTTCATGAAAATTTCCGACATGCTATACTATGACTTTTTTCATAAAAATTTCGACACGCTATACTATGACTTTTTTCATGAAAAATTCCGACATACTATACTATAAATTTTTTTCATGAAAATTTCCGACACGCTATACCATGACTTTTTTATGAAAATGTCCGACACACTATACTATGACTTTTTTCATGAAAAATTTTGACATACTATACTATGACTTTTTTTTATGAAAATTTTCGACATGGTATACTATGACTTTTTTTTATGAAAATTTTCGACATACTATACTATGACTTTTTTTTATGAAAATTTTCGACATGGTATACTATGACTTTTTTTCATGAAAATTTCCGACATGCTATACTATGACTTTGTTATGAAAATGTCCGACATACTATACTATAACTTTTTTTAATGAAAATTTCCGACATACTATACGATGACTTTTTTATGAAAATTTCCGACATACTATACTATGACTTTTTTCATGAAAATTTCCAACGTCTATACTATGACTTTTTTATGAAAATGTCCGACATACTATACTATGACTTTTTTCATGAAAATTTTAAACATGCTATATTGCGACTTTTTTTCATGAAAATTTCCTACATGCTATACTATGACTTTTTTTCATAAAAATTTCCTACATGCTATACTATGACTTTTTTTCATTAAAATTTCCGACATACTATACTATGACTTTTTTTCATGAAAATTTCTGACATACTATACAATGACTTTTTTTCATGAAAATTTCTGACATGCTATACTATGACTTTTTTCATGACAATTTTCGACATACTATACTGACTTTTTTCATGAAAATTTTCAACATACTTTACTATGACTTTTTTCATGAAAATGTCCGACAACCTTTCCTATGACTTTTTTTCATGAAAAATTTAGACATACTATGAATTTTTTTCTATGAAAATTTATGACACACTATACTCCGACTTTTTTCATGAAAAATTTTCAACGTGCTATACTATGACTTTTTTCATGAAAATTTTCGACACACTATACTATGACTTTTTTATGAAAATTTCCGACATACTATACTATAAACTTTTTTCATGAAAATTTTAAACATGCTATACTATGACTTTTTTTCATGAAAATTTCCGACATAGTATACTATGACTTTTTTCATGACAATTTTCGACATACTATACTATGACTTTTTTTCATGAAAATTTCCGACATGCTGTACTATGACTTTTTTCATGAAAATTTCCGACATGCTATACTATGACTATTTTATGAAAATTTCCGACATACTATACTATGACTTTTTTATGAAAATTTCCGACATGCTATACTATGACTTTTTTCATGAAAATTTCTGACATCGTATACTATGACTTTTTTCATGACAATTTTCGACATACTATACTGACTTTTTTTCATGAAAATTTCCTACATGCTATACTATGACTTTTTTTCATGAAAAATTTTGACATACTATACTATGATTTTTTCCATGAAAATATCCGACATGCTATACTATGACTTTTTTTCATGAAAATTTCCGACATGCTATACTATGACTTTTTTTGTGAAAATTTCCAACATACTATACTATGACTTTTTTTTTTTCATGAAAATTTCCGACACGCTATACTATGACTTTTTTATGAAAATGTCCGACATGCTATACTATGACTTTTTTATGAAAATTTCCGACATACTATACTATGACTTTTTTCATGACAATTTTCGACACACTATACTATGACTTTTTTCATGAAAATTTCTGACATCGTATACTATGACTTTTTTCATGACAATTTTCGACATACTATACTATGACTTTTTTTCATGAAAATTTCCTACATGCTATACTATGACTTTTTTCAGGAAAATTTCCGAAATACTATACTATAAATTTTTTCGTGAAAAATTTTGACATACAATACTATGACTTTTTTCCATGAAAAATTGTGACATGCTATACTATGACTTTTTTTCATGAAAATTTTAAACATGGTATACGATGACTTTTTTCATGAAAATTTTAAACATGCTATACTATGACTTTTTCATGAAAATTTCCAACATACTATACTATGACTTTTTCATGAAAAATTTAGACGTACTATGAATTTTTTTATGAAAATTTATGAAACACTATACTATGACTTTTTTCATGAAAATTTCCAACATGCCACACTATGAATTTTTTTCATGAAAATTTTCGACATGCTATACTATGACTTTTTTCATGAAAATTTTCGACATGCTATACTATGACTTTTTTTCATGAAAATTTCCGACATGCTATACTGTGACTTTTTTTTTTCATAAAAAGTCTCGACATGCTATACTATGACTTTTTTCATGAAAATTTCCGACATGCTATACTATGACTTTTTTTTTCATAAAAATTTCGACATACTATGCTATGACTTTTTTTATGAAAATTTCCAACATACTATACTATGACTTTTTTCATGAAAATTTGACATGCTATACTATGACTTTTTTCATCAAAATTTTCGACATAGTATACTGACTTTTTTTCTTGAAAATTATCGACATACTACACTACGACTTTTTTCATGAAAATTTTCGACATACGATACTATGACTTTTTCATGAAAATTTTCGACATACTACACTATGACTTTTTTCATGAAAATTTCCGACATACTATACTATGACTTTTTTTCATGAAAATTTCCGACATGCTATACTATGACTTTTTTCATAAAAATTTCGACACGCTATACTATAAATTTTTTTCAATAAAATTTCCGACACGCTATACTATGACTTTTTTCATGAAAAATTTCGACACGCTATACTATAAATTTTTTTCAATAAAATTTCCGACATGCTATACTATGACTTTTTTATGAAAATGTCCGACATACTATACTATGACTTTTTTATGAAAACTTCCGACATGCTATACTATGACTTTTTTTTCATGAAAATTTCCGACATACTATACTATGATTTTTTTCATAAAAATTTCGACATGCTATACTATGACTTTTTTTCATGAAAATTTTCGACATGCTATACTATGACTTTTTTCATGAAAATTTTCGACATCCGATACTATGACTTTTTTCATGAAAATTTTCGACATGCTATACTTTGACTTTTTTTCATGAAAATTTCCGACATGCTGTACTATGACTTTTTTCATGAAAATTTCCGACATGCTATACTATGACTTTTTTATGAAAACTTCCGACATGCTATACTATGACTTTTTTATGAAAACTTCCGACATGCTATACTATGACTTTTTTTTCATGAAAATTTCCGACATACTATACTATGATTTTTTTCATAAAAATTTCGACATGCTATACTATGACTTTTTTTCATGAAAATTTTCGACATGCTATATTGTGACTTTTTTCATGAAAATTTACATGCTATACTATGACTTTTTTCACGAAAATTTTCGACATAGTATACTGACTTTTTTTCTTGAAAATTATCGACATACTACACTATGACTTTTTTCATGAAAAATTTCGACATGTAATACTATGACCTTTTTCATGAAAAATTTTGACATACTATACTATGACATTTTTTCATGAAAATTTTCAACATACTTTACTATGACTTTTTTCATGAAAATGCCCGACATAGTATACTATGACTTTTTTCATGAAAATTTTGACATACTATACTGTGACTTTTTTCATGAAAATTTTAAACATGCTATACTATGACTTTTTTTCATGAAAGTTTCTGACATACTATACTATGACTTTTTTCATGAAAATTTTAAACATGCTATACTATGACTTTTTTTCATGAAAATTTCCGACATGCTGTACTATGACTTTTTTCATGAAAATTTCCGACATGCTATACTATGACTTTTTTATGAAACTTTCCGACATGCTATACTATGATTTTTTTCATGAAAATTTCTGACATCGTATACTATGACTTTTTTTATGACAATTTTCGACATACTATACTATGACTTTTTTTCATGAAAATTTCCTACATGCTATACTATGACTTTTTTTCATGAAAATTTTGACATACTATACTATGACTTTTTTCATGAAAATTTTGACATACTATGCTATGACTTTTTTCATGAAAATTTTAAACATGCTATACTTGACTTTTTTCATGAAAATTTCTGATCGTTACTATGACTTTTTTCATGAAATTTTCGAATACTATTATGACTTTTTCATGAAAATTTCTGACATCGTATACTATGACTTTTTTCATGAAATTTTCGACATACTATACTATGACTTTTTTCATGAAAATTTCCTACATGCTATACTATGACTTTTTTCATGAAAATTTCCGAAATACTATACTATGAATTTTTTCGTGAAAATTTTGACATAAATACTATGACTTTTTTTCATGAAAAATTTTGACATACTATACTATGACTTTTTCCATGAAAATTTCCGACATGCTATACTATGACTTTTTTTCATGAAAATTTCCGACATGCTATACTATAACTTTTTTACATGAAAAATTTCAACATACTATACTATGACTTTTTTCATGAAAATTTTCGACGTGCTATACCATGACTTTTTTTCATGAAAATTTTAAACATGCAATACTATGACTTTTTTTCATGAAAATTTCGACATAGTATACTATGACTTTTTTCATGAAAATTTTGACATACTATACTATGACTTTTTTTCATGAAAATTTTCGACGTGCTATACTATGACTTTTTCTGAAAATTTCCGACATACATACTATGATTTTTTCATTAAAATTTCTGACGTTATACAATGACTTTTTTCATGAAAATTTCCGACATGGTATACTATGACTTTTTTTCATGAAAATTTCCGACGTGCTATACTATGACTTTGTTATGAAAATGTCCGACATACTATACTATAACTTTTTTTAATGAAAATTTCCGACATACTATACTATGACTTTTTTATGAAAATTTCCGACATACTATACTATGACTTTTTTCATGAAAATTTCCAACGTGCTATACTATGACTTTTTTATGAAAATGTCCGACATACTATACTATGACTTTTTTTCATGAAAATTTCCGACATGCTATACTATGACTTTTTTCATGACAATTTTCGAATGCTCATGCTTTTTGTGAAAATTTCCGACATAGTTCTGCTTTTTTGTGACAATTTTCGACATACTATACTATGACTTTTATCACGAAATTTCCGAAATACTATACCATGAATTTTTTCATGAAAAATTTTGACATACTATACTATGACTTTTTTCATAAAAAGTTTCGACATGCTAAACTATGACTTTTTTCATGAAAATTTTCGACATGCTATACTATGACTTTTTTCATGAAAATTTCCGACATGCTATACTATGACTTTTTTTTCATAAAAATTTCGACATACTATACTATGACTTTTTTTATGAAAATTTCCAACATACTATACTATGACTTTTTTCATGAAAATTTGCTGCTTCTGCTTTTTCATAAAATTTTGCATATTCTACTTTTTTCTTGAAAATTATCGACATACTACACTATGCTTTTTCATGAAAATTTTCGACATACGATACTTGACTTTTTTCATGAAAATTTCCGACATACTATCTTGCTTTTTTCATGAAAATTTCGACTGTTCTTGCTTTTTATAAAAATTTGCACGCTTCTGCTTTTTTCATGAAAAATTTCGACAGCTATACTATAAATTTTTTCAATAAAATTTCCGCCGCTTCTTGCTTTTTATGAAAATGTCCGACATACTATACTATGACTTTTTTCATGAAAAATTCCGACATACTATACTATAACTTTTTTCATGAAAATTTATGACACACTATACTCCGATTTTTTTCATGAAAATTTTTGACATACTATACTATGACTTTTTTCATGAAAATTTCTGACATGGTATACTATGACTTTTTTCATGAAAATTTTAAACATGCTATTCTATGACTTTGTTATGAAAATGTCCGACATAGTATACTATAACTTTTTTTAATGAAAATTTCCGACATACTATACTATGACTTTTTTATGAAAATTTCCGACATACTATACTATTACTTTTTTCATGAAAATTTTAAACATGCTATACTATGACTTTTTTTCATGAAAATTTCCGACATAGTATACTATGACTTTTTTCATGACAATTTTCGACATACTATACTATGACTTTTTTTCATGAAAATTTCCGACATGCTGTACTATGACTTTTTTCATGAAAATTTCCGACATGCTATACTATGACTTTCTTATGAAAATTTCCGACATGCTATACTATGACTTTTTTCATGAAAATTTCTGACATAGTATACTATGACTTTTTTCATGACAATTTTCGACGTACTATACTATGACTTTTTTTCATGAAAATTTCCGACATACTATACTATGACTTTTTTTCATGAAAATTTTAAACATGCTGTACTATGACTTTTTTCATGAAAATTTCCGACATGCTATACTATGACTTTTTTTCATGAAAATTTTAAACATACTATACTATGACTTTTTTCATGAAAATTTGACATGCTATACTATGACTTTTTCCATGAAAATTTCCGAAATACTATACTATGAATTTTTTTCATGAAAATTTCCGACATGCTATACTATAACTTTTTTCATGAAAATTTCCGACACGCTATACTATGACTTTTTTATGAAAATGTCCCACATGCTATTGTATGACTTTTTTCATGAAAATTTTCGACATGCTATACTATGACTTTTTTACATGAAAAATTTCGACATACTATACTATGACTTTTTTCATGAAAATTTTCGACGTGCTATACTATGACTTTTTTTCATGAAAATTTTAAACATGCTATACAATGACTTTTTTTCATGAAAATTTCCGACATAGTATACTATGACTTTTTTCATGAAAATTTTGACATACTATACTATGACTTTTTTTCATGAAAATTTTCGACGTGCTATACTATGACTTTTTCTCTGAAAATTTCCGACATACATACTATGACTTTTTTTCATTAAAATTTCTGACGTTATACAATGACTTTTTTCATGAAAATTTCCGACATGGTATACTATGACTTTTTTTCATGAAAATTTTCGACAGGCTATACTATTACTTTTTTCATGAAAATTTCCGACGTGCTATACTATGACTTTGTTATGAAAATGTCCGACATACTATACTATAACTTTTTTTTAATGAAAATTTCCGACATACTATACTATGACTTTTTTATGAAAATTTCCGACATACTATACTATGACTTTTTTCATGAAAATTTCCAACGTGCTATACTATGACTTTTTTATGAAAATGTCCGACATACTATACTATGACTTTTTTTCATGAAAATTTCCGACATAGTATACTATGACTTTTTTCATGAAAATTTTGACATACTATACTATGACTTTTTTTCATGAAAATTTCCGACATAGTATACTATGACTTTTTTTCATGAAAATTTCCTACATGCTATACTATGACTTTTTTTCATGAAAATTTCCGACATGCTGTACTATGACTTTTTTCATGAAAATTTCCGACATACTATGCTAACTTTTTTTATGAAAATTTCCGACATACTATACTATGACTTTTTTCATGAAAATTTCCAACATACATACTATGACTTTTTTTCATGAAAATTTCTGAAATAGTATACTATGAATTTTTTGTGAAAAATTTTGACATACTACACTATGACTTTTTTTCATGAAAAATTTCGACGTGCTATACTATGACTTTTTTCATGAAAATTTGACATGCTATACTATGACTTTTTTCATGAAAATTTTCGACATACTACACTATGACTTCTTTTCATGAAAAATTTCGACATACTATACTATGACTTTTTTTTCATGAAAATTTCCGACATACTAGACTATGACTTTTTTTCATGAAAATTTTCAACATACTTCACTATGACTTTTTTCATGAAAATGTCCGACAACCTTTCCTATGACTTTTTTTCATGAAAAATTTAGACGTACTATGAATTTTTTTCTATGAAAATTTATGACACACTATACTCCGACTTCTTTCATGAAAATTTCCGACATACTATATTATGACTTTTTTCATGAAAAATTTTTATATACTACACTATGACTTTTTCTATGACATTTTTTTTTACATATTACACTATGACTTTTTCATGAAAATTTTCGACATACTATACTATGACTTTTTTCATGAAAATTTCCGACATGCTATACTATGACTTTTTTCATGACAATTTTCGACATGCTACACTGACTTTTTTCGTGAAAATTTCCGACATAGTATACTGACTTTTTTCGTGACAATTTTCGACATACTATACTATGACTTTTTTCACGCAAATTTCCGAAATACTATACTATGAATTTTTTCATGAAAAATTTTGACATACTATACTATGACATTTTTCATGAAAATTTCCGACATGCTATACTATGACTTTTTTCATGAAAATTTCCGACATGCTATACTATGACTTTTTTCCATGAAAATTTCTGACATACTATACTATGACTTTTTTCATGAAAATTTCCGACATAGTATACTATGAATTTTTTCATGAAAATGTACGACATCCTTTCCTACGACTTTTTTTCTTGAAAAATTTAGACGTACTATGAATTTTTTTCTATGAAAATTTATGACAGACTATACTCCGACTTTTTTCATGAAAATTTCCAACATACTATACTATGATTTTTTTCATGAAAATTTCCGACATACTATACTATGACTTTTTTCGTGACAATTTTCGACATGCTACACTATGACTTTTTTCGTGAAAATTTCCGACATACTATACTATGACTTTTTTCATGAAAATTTTAAACATGCTATACTATGACTTTTTTCATGAAAATTTCCGACATACTATACTATGACTTTTTCATGAAAAATTTAGACGTACTATGAATTTTTTTATGAAAATTTATGAAACACTATACTATGACTTTTTTCATGAAAATTTCAGGCATGCTACACTATGACTTTTTTCATGAAAATTTCCGACATAGTATACTATGACTTTTTCCATGAAAATTTCCTACATGCTATACTATGACTTTTTTCATAAAAATTTCGACACGCTATACTATGACTTTTTTCATGAAAATGTCCGACAACCTTTCCTATAACTTTTTTTCATGAAAAATTTAGACGTACTATGAATTTTTTCAATGAAAATTTATGACACACTATTCATGAAAATTTTAAAACATACTATACTGTGACTATTTTCATTAAAAATTTATGACACACTATACTACGACTTTTTTCATGAAAATCTTCAACATGCTATACTATGACTTTTTTCATGAAAATTTTAAAACATACTATACTGTGACTATTTTCTTGAAAATTTCCGACATGCTATACTATGACTTTTTTCATGAAAATTTTCGACATAGAATACTGACTTTTTTTTCTTGAAAATTATCGACATACTACACTATGACTTTTTTTCATGAAAAATTTCGACATACTATGAATTTTTTCTATGAAAATTTAGGACATACTATACCATAATTTTTTTCATGAAAATTTTCGACATACTATACTATGACTTTTTTCATGAAAATTTCCAACATACTATACTATGACTTTTTTCATGAAAATTTCCAACATACTATACTATGACTTTTTTCATGAAAATTTCCGACATAGTATACTATGACTTTTTTCGTGACAATTTTCGACATACTATACTATGACTTTTTTCATGAAAATTTCCAACATACTATACTATGACTTTTTTCATGAAAATTTCCGACGAAGTATACTATGACTTTTTTCGTGACAATTTTCGACATGCTATACTATGACTTTTTTCATGAAAAATTTTGACATACTATACTGACTTTTTTTCATGAAAATTTTCGACATGCTATACTATGACTTTTTTCATGACAATTTTCGACATGCTACACTGACTTTTTTCGTGAAAATTTCCGACATAGTATACTGACTTTTTTCGTGACAATTTTCGACATACTATACTATGACTTTTATCACGCAAATTTCCGAAATACTATACCATGAATTTTTTCATGAAAAATTTTGACATACTATACTATGACTTTTTTTTCATAAAAAGTTTCGACATGCTATACTATGACTTTTTTCATGAAAATTTTCGACATGCTATACTATGACTTTTTTCATGAAAATTTCCGCCATGCTATACTATGACTTTTTTTTCATAAAAATTTCGACATACTATACTATGACTTTTTTTATGAAAATTTCCAACATACTATACTATGACTTTTTTCATGAAAATTTGACATGCTATACTATGACTTTTTTCATCAAAATTTTCGACATAGTATACTGACTTTTTTTCTTGAAAATTATCGACATACTACACTATGACTTTTTTCATGAAAATTTTCGACATACGATAGTATGACTTTTTCATGAAAATTTTCGACATACTATACTATGACTTTTTTCATGAAAATTTCCGACATACTATACTATGACTTTTTTCATGAAAATTTTCGACATGCTATACTATGACTTTTTTTCATGAAAATTTCCGACATGCTATACTATGACTTTTTTCATAAAAATTTCGACACGCTAAACTATGACTTTTTTCATGAAAAATTTCGACACGCTATACTATAAATTTTTTTCAATAAAATTTCCGACACGCTATACTATGACTTTTTTATGAAAATGTCCGACATGCTATACTATGACTTTTTTCATGAAAATTTTAAACATGCTATACTATGACTTTTTTCATGAAAATTTCCGACATACTATACTATGACTTTTTTCATGAAAAATTTCGACATGCTACACTATGACTTTTTTCATGAAAATTTGACATGCTATAATATGACTTTTTTCATGAAAATTTCCAACGTGCTATACTATGATTTTTTTTCATGAAAATTTCCGACATGCTATACTATGACTTTTTTTCATGAAAATTTCCGACATGCTATACTATGACTTTTTTCATGAAAATTTCCGACATGCTATACTATGACTTTTTTCATGAAAATTTTCGACATGCTATACTATGACTTTTTTTCATGAAAATTTCCGACATGCTATACTATGACTTTTTTTCATGAAAATTTTCGACATATTTTACTATGACTTTTTTTCATGAAAAATTTAGACGTACTACGAATTTTTTTCTATGAAAATTTATGACACACTATACTACGACTTTTTTCATGAAAATTTCTGACATGCTATACTATGACTTTTTTCATGAAAATTTTAAACATGTTATACTATGACTTTTTTTCATGGAAATTTTTGACATGCTACTATGACTTTTTTTCATGAAAATTTATGACACACTATACTATGATTTTTTTCATGAAAATTTCCGACATGCTATACTATGACTTTTTTACATGAAAATTTTCGACATACTATGAATTTTTTTCCATGAAAATTTCCAACATACTATGAATTTTTTTCATGAAAATTTTTGATATACCATACTATGACTTTTTCATTGAAATTTTCAGCATACTATACTATGATTTTTTTTTTTTAATCAGTCTAGTCCACAGTGAAGCCACAGAGAGAGGAGGTGTGTAATTAACTCACCCTATTTGAAGAGGAAGGCCATTCTCTGATGTGGTCAACAACAGAAGAATATTCCTTATGCTTCTTTGTGCTAATGCTTCTTGATTTGTTCACACCTTTGTCATTCCTGAGGCATACAAGAATAAATTTCTCAGCACAATCTGTGTGACAGATGTAGCACTAACGGCTAACATGAACTCTGGTTAAGCAACAATTTAGTTTATTTTATTTAACCTTTATTTAGCCAGGCAGAACAGGTTAAGAACAAAATTCTTATTTACGACTGTGGCCTGACAAGAGGTAAAACCTTTTGAGAGAAGGAAAAAAATGGGGCTAAAATAAAAAAAACAATAATAAAATAAAGTGCAAATAGACTATACAAGTAAGACAGATAAACATTTACAACAGACAGACAGCTCAAATTCATACAATTATGAGCCAAGGAGTGAAGAAACCAACATACTAGCAACCTACAAAACATCTGTACTCCTCTTTAAACTCAGGTTTACCTGCCACTTAGCCAGCCTGCCAGTTAGCCAGCCTGATAGTTATCCTGACAGTTAGCCTGATAGTTATCCTGACAGTTAGCCTGATAGTTATCCTGACAGTTAGCCTGATAGTTATCCTGACAGTTAGCCTGATAGTTATCCTGACAGTTGCCTGATAGTTACCCTGCCAGTTAGCCTGATAGTTATCCTGACAGTTAGCCTGATAGTTATCCTGACAGTTAGCCAGTCTGCCAGTTAGTTAGCCTGATAGTTATCCTGACAGTTAGCCTGATAGTTATCCTGACAGTTAGCCAGCCTGATAGTTATCCTGACAGTTAGCCAGCCTGATAGTTATCCTGACAGTTAGCCAGCCTGCCAGTTAGCCAGCCTGATAGTTATCCTGACAGTTAGCCTAATAGTTATCCTGACAGTTAGCCAGCCTGATAGTTATCCTGAGAGTTAGCCTGATAGTTATCCTGACAGTTAGCCTGATAGTTATCCTGACAGTTAGCCAGCCTGCCACTTAGCCAGCCTGCCAGTTAGCCAGTCTGATAGTTATCCTGACAGTTAGCCTGATAGTTATCGTGACAGTTAGCCAGCCTGACAGTTATCCTGACAGTTCCTGATAGTTATCCTGACAGTTAGCCAGCCTGACAGTTATCCTGACAGTTAGCCAGCCTGACAGTTATCCTGACAGTTTCTGACAGTTAGCCTGATAGTTATCCTGACAGTTAGCTAGCCTGCCAGTTAGCCAGCCTGCCAGTTAGCCAGCCTGATAGTTATCCTGACAGTTAGCCAGCCTGATAGTTATCCTGACAGTTAGCCTGACAGTTAGCCTGATAGTTATCCTGACAGTTATCCTGACAGTTAGCCAGCCTGATAGTTATCCTGACAGTTAGCCAGATAGTTATCCTGACAGTTAGCCAGATAGTTATCCTGACAGTTAGCCAGATAGTTATCCTGACAGTTAGCCAGCCTGATCGTTATCCTGACAGTTAGCCAGCCTGATAGTTATCCTGACAGTTAGCCTGACAGTTAGCCAGCCTGATAGTTATTCTGACAGTTAGCCAGCCAGATAGTTATCCTGACAGTTAGCCAGATAGTTATCCTGACAGTTAGCCTGATAGTTATCCTGACAGTCAGCCAGCCTGATAGTTATCCTGACAGTTAGCCAGATAGTTATCCTGATAGTTAGCCAGATAGTTATCCTGACAGTTAGCTAGATAGTTATCCTGACAGTTAGCCAGATAGTTATCCTGATAGTTAGCCAGCCTTATAGTTATCCTGACAGTTAGCCAGCCTGATAGTTATCCTGACAGTTAGCCAGATAGTTATCCTGATAGTTAGCCAGCCTTATAGTTATCCTGACAGTTAGCCAGCCTGATAGTTATCCTGACAGTTAGCCAGATAGTTATCCTGATAGTTAGTCAGCCTTATAGTTATCCTGACAGTTAGCCAGATAGTTATCCTGACAGTTAGCCAGATAGTTATCCTGACAGTTAGCCAGATAGTTATCCTGACAGTTAGCCAGATAGTTATCCTGACAGTTAGCCAGCCTGATAGTTATCCTGACAGTTAGCCAGATAGTTATCCTGATAGTTAGCCAGCCTTATAGTTATCCTGACAGTTAGCCAGCCTGATAGTTATCCTGACAGTTAGCCAGATAGTTATCCTGACAGTTAGCCAGATAGTTATCCTGACAGTTAGCCAGCCTGATAGTTATCCTGACAGTTAGCCTGATAGTTATCCTGACAGTTAGCCAGCCTGATAGTTATCCTGACAGTTAGCCAGCCAGATAGTTATCCTGACAGTTAGCCAGATAGTTATCCTGACAGTTAGCCAGCCTGATAGTTATCCTGACAGTTAGCCTGATAGTTATCCTGACAGTTAGCCAGATAGTTATCCTGACAGTTAGTCAGCCTGATAGTTATCCTGACAGTTAGCCAGATAGTTATCCTGACAGTTAGCCTGATAGTTATCCTGACAGTTAGCCAGCCTGATAGTTATCCTGACAGTTAGCCAGCCAGATAGTTATCCTGACAGTTAGCCAGATAGTTATCCTGACTGTTAGCCAGCCTTATAGTTATCCTGACAGTTAGCCAGCCTGATAGTTATCCTGACAGTTAGCCAGATAGTTATCCTGATAGTTAGCCAGCCTTATAGTTATCCTGACAGTTAGCCAGATAGTTATCCTGACAGTTAGCCAGATAGTTATCCTGACAGTTAGCCAGATAGTTATCCTGACAGTTAGCCAGCCTGATAGTTATCCTGACAGTTAGCCAGCTATAGTTATCCTGATAGTTAGCCAGCCTTATAGTTATCCTGACAGTTAGCCAGCCTGATAGTTATCCTGACAGTTAGCCAGATAGTTATCCTGATAGTTAGCCAGCCTTATAGTTATCCTGACAGTTAGCCAGATAGTTATCCTGACAGTTAGCCAGATAGTTATCCTGACAGTTAGCCAGCCTGATAGTTATCCTGACAGTTAGCCAGCCTGATAGTTATCCTGACAGTTAGCCAGATAGTTATCCTGATAGTTAGCCAGCCTTATAGTTATCCTGACAGTTAGCCAATAGTTATCCTGACAGTTAGCCAGATAGTTATCCTGACAGTTAGCCAGATAGTTATCCTGACAGTTAGCCAGCCTGATAGTTATCCTGACAGTTAGCCTGATAGTTATCCTGACAGTTAGCCAGCCTGATAGTTATCCTGACAGTTAGCCAGCCAGATAGTTATCCTGACAGTTAGCCAGATAGTTATCCTGACAGTTAGCCAGCCTGATAGTTATCCTGACAGTTAGCCTGATAGTTATCCTGACAGTCAGCCAGCCTGATAGTTATCCTGACAGTTAGCCAGATAGTTATCCTGACAGTTAGCCTGATAGTTATCCTGACAGTTAGCCAGCCTGATAGTTATCCTGATAGTTAGCCAGATAGTTATCCTGACAGTTAGCCAGATAGTTATACTGACAGTTAGCCAGATAGTTATCCTGATAGTTAGCCAGCCTTATAGTTATCCTGACAGTTAGCCAGCCTGATAGTTATCCTGACAGTTAGCCAGATAGTTATCCTGATAGTTAGCCAGCCTTATAGTTATCCTGACAGTTAGCCAGCCTGATAGTTATCCTGACAGTTAGCCAGATAGTTATCCTGACAGTTAGCCAGCCTTATAGTTATCCTGACAGTTAGCCAGATAGTTATCCTGATAGTTAGCCAGCCTTATAGTTATCCTGACAGTTAGCCAGCCTGATAGTTATCCTGACAGTTAGCCAGATAGTTATCCTGATAGTTAGCCAGCCTGATAGTTATCCTGACAGTTAGCCAGATAGTTATCCTGACAGTTAGCCAGATAGTTATCCTGACAGTTAGCCAGCCTTATAGTTATCCTGACAGTTAGCCAGCCTGATAGTTATCCTGACAGTTAGCCAGCCTGATAGTTATCCTGACAGTTAGCCAGATAGTTATCCTGATAGTTAGCCAGCCTTATAGTTATCCTGACAGTTAGCCAGCCTGATAGTTATCCTGACAGTTAGTTAGCCAGTTTGACAGTTGGTTGGCCTGACAGTTGGCCTGACAGATGTAGTGCTAACAGCTAACGGTTAAGCTAACTGCTGATATTGGCAAATAAATTACAACATCATGACATCAATCCATAAAGTCAGGGGTAAAACCCTTGCTTTCCAGTCAGGCCAGTGTTACAGGAACTCTGGTTAAGCAACAACTCAGGCTAGTTAGCCTGCCATTTAGCCTACTAAGTAGTTAACCTGCCAGTTACTTAGTCTGACAAGATAGCTAGCCTGGCAGATAGCTAGACATGTAGCTAGTTTGGCAGATAGCGTGACAGATAGTTACCGACATTACACATTACACACATAGTGGGCAGTTCAGTCAACAGTGAAGCCACAGAGAGAGGAGGAGTGTAATCAACTCACCCTGTTTGAAGAGGAAGGCCATTCTCCGGTCTGCCATGGTGGCGACGTGATCAACAACCGAAGAATATTCCTTGTGCTTCTTTGTGCTAATACTTCTTGCTAATTAGTGTAGTGCCACGTCAATAAGGCGTCCAAAAACCTTCAACCTTGTGACTTGTTCCTCATTAACAGTCTGAATCCCTCCTTGTTTCCTCTCCGTCCGCCGCTCTAGTTTAGTCGTTGGCCCGCCGACCATTTAATATAAAGTCGCTGCTGTAATGTCCGTCTTGTCAAATAGTATTTAAATCTCTGTCCTCCATAACTGCACCTGTTCCTGCTGCTACTCGCTAACGACGTGACGTATGACTAGAGGTTGGTGCAATTTGATTGGTGAGACACCTGGTGACGCCCCTGATCCTTTCCCTTGAGAGTGACGTTACGGCCTAATCTGATTGGCTCACCCTGCAATTATCTGTCAACAAGGGATCCGACCATTTTAGCAAACTGCAATAATTCTCGCGAGAGTCGCCTTCCTTAACTCGTCCAGATCCATGCCTAACCCTACCAATCTCGCGAGAGTTTCCACAGTTTACGGGCTCCCTTCTAGACACGACCAACTTTCTTTAAGAATTCAGGTTAATAGAAGCAGCACACTTAACAGAGAGGTGCAATACAAATACTATAAAGTATAAACTGAGATTAAGTCCAATCACATCATAATGAATAAAATAAAAATACATGTACGGTATATTAACACCATTTAGTTATAACAGGCAGCTTCAACTAGAAAAAAATATATAAATTACGTGACTTGTGTATCTGGCAACGCTAGAAAAACTACAAAAAACTGAGGGTATGCCTTCTGAGTCACAGCTCATTTTAGTGGAGAAGATCAAAAATGAGGGTTTTGGTCTCCAGCCATAAATTCCTGAACACATTAAATGCATCAGTGATGTCTAACGATGTGGAGTTCCCTCAGGGTGGAAGCGTCTTAATAAATGAGCTGATAATTAATGCTGTGATCCAGAGCACGGCTCTGTAAAGTCAACACAACGGGAGCTGTACACGGATCTGTGTGGTAGGGTTTTAGGTGGCCTGGAGCCGGACGCATTAAAGGGAACCTCAGAGTCGCTGCCAGTAAACCCAGTAAACCCAGTAAGAGTGGAGCTGTGGATGTGGCAGCAGAGCAGCTTCAGAGGAAACACTGTGGACCAGCAGAGAGCTCCAGACTGCTGCTGACCTCTGTGACCTCGACTTTACATTTAATGGTTTTCAACATGTTTTAGATGTTGAGGAGCTGCAGTGGCAACGTGTAGGCGAGCAGAGCAATTATAACGCTGTCACCAAAGAGCCGGCAGCACATTTTACTCACATCACAATGATTATATAAACCACTTTCTAATAAGGAACCATTTAGACAGACTAAAGCATTGTAACTAATGACTTTATTAATGACTTAAAATCACTTACCAATGCCTTATAAATAAGATAAGATAAGATAAGATATTCCTTTATTGGTCCCACAGTGGGGAAATTCACTAAATGAGGCCATTAATAAGGATGGTGGAGTTGCCAGCTCTGGTTGATGTTCAGCATCATCTGGAAGACCCTCCAATATATCATTTGACCTCTGACCCTTCTGAAGAAAGCTGCAGAGCATCTGGACCACCATCTTTTTATCAACTGTGTAACCTAGTTGAGAAACCACAAGTATCTGTGATGCATGTGTGGTCCCCTTCTCTGCTCAATATACAGCACCTCTACGGAGGACAGAACCTGCCAAAATCAAAAATCAATGAATAAATAAATAAATGACTCAATAAATATACACATATATATATGCACTCCAGTCTTCATTCCCAGCTCCGTACGGCAGGTCATTGTATAAAGAACAATAAATAAGTTTGGGGAAATAAATAAGTGGTGAAATGCAAAGTGAAAACCATGCAGAAATATAAATACATAAATACACACATTTAAAATAAATAGAAAATACATGCAAAAATAAATAGATAAGTAAATGACTTGATAAATACATTAAATGTAGCAAAAATAATATTAAAAACAGATGGAATCATTAATGAATTGATAAAATGTGGGATAAAGTTTTAATTTGCTTCTTTATTTATTTACTTGACGAAGGATTTGACGAATGAACTGAAAAGTGAGTGTATTGTTTTCTATTTCATGTCTTACAACAGAAAAATGCTGAGAGTTTCTGAAGTTATTGAGTTATTTAATGAACTGAATAAAGTTATATATATATATATACTGTATATATATATATATATATATACTGTATGTATATATATATATACTGTATATATATATATATACTGTATGTATATATATATATATTATATATATATATATATATATATATACTGTGTGTGTGTATATATATATATATACTGTGTGTGTATATATATATATATATATATATATATATATATATATATATATGTGTGTGTATATATACTATGTGTGTGTGTGTATATATATATATATATATTTATTTTATTTTTTTTTGCATTTATTTTTTATCTATTTATTTATTGGACTCATTCTTTTTAATTTTATATTTATTTACAAGTGTGTACTCATCAATGCATTTATTTATTCACTTATTATTTCTCTTTGCATTTCACCCCTTATTTATTTCCCCAAACTTAATAAATTCTGTATTCTTTTCCTTTTATATTTCTTTATGCATTTCTGCCTCATTATGTAAATGACAGTCTGTCACTCACCGTTGATTTATAAGCCAATAATAAATTCACTGATTAGAGGGTATGAACCCGCTGAAAGGGTATTTTATTAGAAACTGGTGCCAAATATTCCCAAAGAATAAAGTGAAACTGAGACAAATGAAAAGCAGAAACATCTCAACCTTTATTGTTCATGTTGATCTCTGTCTCAGCTGTTGGGGTCGCCGGGCCGTATGATAAATACAGGTGATATTTTCACCTGGACGGGTGACATGTGGTCCGTTCTGCGTGCTGTCATGGCGCATTCACACCGAGGGCTACGTGAAGTTTTCGTACATACAGAATCAATGCAAATAAGTGAAGTGAAACAAATTCATGCTGAGCAGCACAAATGGTGGCAATGACGAGACATGAACTCATGAAATTCATTTGTGTATTCACAGCAGTTTAAATATTACAAGTTGAGTGATAAATCCTCGTGTCTCCGTGTGGTGAAATCCTGACAGCGTAGAGACGTCCTCCTGTCCTCACCGCCGTCCTGACGTTGTTCAATCAGAAATAAATAAATGTTGTCTGTCTGTGGTCACCCAGAGCTACAATAGTCCATCACATCTGTTCACGGCAGAAACAACAACGTCTACATGACTTTATGTTATGACCTTATGCTCTGATCCAACCAGACTCCATTCAGAAAACAAGCATTTTAACAGTTGTCTGCTTGTTGTCATGGTAACAGACCTGATAAAGCATCAGCTCAGACTGTTTACTGATCAGCATCATGATGGAGTTATTTCAGCATCATTTTGATCTGTTTATTGATATTAAATCACAGTTTATTTTGGGTTCAAACTTCAGTAGTGACGTCTGGTGGCTAGATCCAGTCAGTGTGATGTACTGGATGTGAAACAGCTCACCGCCGGGTGATGTTATGAACCCAGACATGACGGTGTTTGGTTTTCTGACATATCTGGACTTCACCAACATGGACAGAGCAGCAGCAGTGGTTATTTCCACCATGTTGATGGAGGAAATGGAGGAAAGAAAAGTTGTCTCAATCTATGGCGTGAGCAAAAATATACTTTGCTCTTGGTGTGAATGCGTCATAACAGCCTTTACATTTTCTATATTAAATCATGGGCTGCACGGTGGTGCAGTGGTTAGCGCTGTTGCCTCACAGCAAGAGGGTCGCAGGTTCGAATCCGGGCTTGGGACTCTTCTGTGTGGAGTTTGCATGTTCTCCCCGTGTAAGCGTGGGTTTTCTCCGGGTACTCCGGCTTCCTCCCACAGTCCAAAGACATGCTGTTTAGGTTAATTGATGACTCTAAATTGCCCATAGGTGTGGATGTGAGCGTGAATGGTCGTCTGTCTATATGTTGTCTGTCTCTATGTGTCCTGTGATGGACTGGCGACCTGTCCAGGTGAACCCGCCTTCGCCCAATGACAGCTGGGATCGGCTCCAGCGACCCCTAACGGGATAAGCGGTTGACGATGGATGGATATTAAATCATTGAGTTTACATGAGATCATTGTGTACACAGTACAACAGATAGTATATAATGTTTAGTCTACATCTGTTTGTATTTAATCATCCTGTTACTCGATGCTGTTCATTCATGACGAAACGTTAATGGTTATAAAATCCCTTTCACTGGGTACTGTGGTTCCTTTAAAATGTCAGCATGTTTGCTAAACCAGGAGTGAAACGCTGACTAAAACTAAGTGATCAGTGTCCTAACTGTCTCTAAAATCAGTGTAATACAATTAATTAGGAAGGGTTTGCTTTTCGTAAACAGACCATGTAGATTTACATCAGAGGCTGGAATCACTCACAGCGGTTAAACCCACTGAGGCGGAAGCACCATGAACAGCACTATGGAGTCCAGCAGACTCATATCCTTCCCTTGATTCAGCTCCTGTGAGGACAAAAAGTTTGATGAAGTTGGTGAAAGTCGACAGGGTGACTGTGGACGTTTTCCATAACATGGCTGCTGTGCTTCATATAGCGCCTGAAATCAGGTGACCTCAGTCACGTCAACAGTCTCTTTGGCTCTGGACTCCGGTCCTGGACTACATGTTCCAGCCCAGTCCGACGTGGGTGGCCAGCAGGTAGCACATCCCGATCATACACGTCATGATCATCATGGGGAACCCTAACCTGTAAGAAGCAGGAGCACAATTAATGTCATGAATTTTAATAACATTTTATTATTACTGGGCAATGGAGTAGTAGTAGTAGTAGCAGTAGTAGTGATGGATCTATCAGGTTCTCCAGTTTCAGATGAGACCAGGATGTAGTAGTAGTAGTATTAGTAGTAGTAGTAGTCTAGTTTCAGATGAGACCAGGATCTTCAGACTAGCTCTAAACTGAGCCGCTACAACCTACAAATCACAAGTTGTGTTAATGTGTTATCATAACGTTCACTTTGACAGCCCTAATACACACCGATCAGCCACGGCGTTAGGTCAGCATGGTCCCCCTGACCGGTCTGCAGCCCCTTTCACACCTAACTGTGATCCACTGTGTTCTGACTCCTTTCTATCAGAACCAGCATTAACTGTTTCAGCAGTCTGAGCTCCAGCAGCTCTTCTATTGAACCAGCACAGACCAGCCTTCACTCCCCATGTTCATCACTGAGTCTTGACCCCCCGTGACCCTGTCCCCGGTTCACCGGTTCTCCTTCCTTGGACCACTTCTGGTAGGTTCTGACCACTGCAGACCGGGAACATCCCACCAGAGCTGCAGGTCTGGAGATGTTCTGACCCGGTGGTCTAGTCACCACAGTCTGGTCCTTGTCAAAGTCTCTCACATCCTGACGCTGCCCATTATTTCTGCTTCCACCAATCAACTTCAAGGACTAAATGTTCACTTGCTGCCAGGAGCCACTGATACAAGATAATCAATGTTAATCACGTCACCTGTCAATGGTCATAACGGTGTTAATGTTGGGGCTGATCGGTAGATATTAGGGGTGGGATGGTTCATAAAAGTCACGGTTTGGTTCGGTTCAGCGGTAAACAGTATTTATGGTACAGCAAAGAGGCCAATTTCAATTTCAACGTGAACAACTTTTCATTTATTTGCCAGAATAAATCAACTGTTTGCCTGAACAACAGCAGACCAGGCTAACATGAGGAACAACAGCCACTGTGTTATTTAGATATATTAAATATATAATAAGAAACTAATTATCGGCACAGGCCATCAACTAAAAGTGCATCAGTACCCGAATCATTGCTCTCTCCTCCCTGGATCATTTATGGAGACGTCACTCCGGTGTGTCCGTTGATAGCACATCATATTGGAAGTATCGCCGCTAGCATTAGCCACATGTAGCTCAGCGCAGACACACAGTTTTATCCACCACTATTTTCCCGTCACTGTCAGACACTAAACCTGTAACGCTCCCACAGCAGAGAGAAACGCCGCCGGCGGATCCTCCACCTGAACTTTATCGTGTCCTCTCTCCATTTCCTCAACCAATCACAGCCGGACTCTGCTCTTCATCAGTGTCTGAGAAGGAAGGAGGCGGGGTCACGCCTCATCAACGCCTCGTGTCTTTTAAACCAATCACAACGAACGACCTCAGCTTCAGTTACACTGCACCTGTTATACCTCCTATTCCTGTCCACCGTGTCCCAGCCTCTTTCCATAGGCCTTCATTTCTAGTGGGACAATAAACGGGGTGAAAATATTACACAGTCGGCCTCATAATCTATTTCAAATGAACCGAATGATACATAAACGACCCAGACTGTGAGTAGCAAACCCAAAGGTTTGTTTTTTTTACCCGAACCGTTCCCATCCCTAGTAGATATATCATATATGTCATGTGTGCTCCTTTCCAATAGTCAGCAGTTTCTCCTCTAACAGTATAAAAGTTTTGCTGCAGACACTTGAAACAATCTGACCGAACACAGTATATAAACAGTACACAGAGTTAAAGGACTGCTGTACTGCAGTACTACTGTCAGAGAAATAATCCAACCTCTCCACAGTGTGCAGACACTTCTGGCTCCGTTTCCCTCCATCAGACTAATGGAGCCGAGCGCCTGAAGCAGCGTGTTCGTCAATAAATGTTTGATAAGGCGGCCGGTTCTTCACCATGTCACCTGGTATCACAGCATCCCTCCACAACCACGTCAGTGCACCAGTCAGACTGATATATGACAGCATTTCCTGTTCTTCTCTCAGTTCTGTCACTGGACCACTTGTGGACCAGAATAAAGTGGACCAGAACCGGTCTCTGACCCGACATCTATAAACGAGTCTTTGTGCTGTTATCAGAGGCTAATGTAACAACAAAGAGGGAACTAAATGATAAGCTGAGAACTTTCTTGGCCAATAATAATAATAATAATAATAATAATAATGATTTAACCCTCCTTTCACTACAGAGAGCTCAGAGCTGCACAGCCTGGTAGCACTAAAATGTGGATGAGTGACAATAACGAGCGAGGTAAAGGCGAGCGATAAGAACGCCGTTCTTGCTTTTGGCGTGTCGTGTCGGCCACGTCGTCTGTAATGACTGCAGTGTAATGTATCCAACAAACAGAGCTTTCAACCACCTTTAACCCCTGAGCTACCACACAAACATACTCTAATTACTCTTTTTAAGCCCAGAGCTTGTTCCTTATTGTTCCCTGTGTGGTTTGAGCAATTCTGTGAGATTCAATTTTCCCCTCTTCTTTCACTCACTCATCTCTTATCCGGGTCGGGTCTCAGGGCCAACAGATCCAGCAGGGACCCCAAACTTCCCTTTCCTGGGCCACATTAACCAGCTCTGACTGGGGGATCCCGAGGCATTCCCAGACCAGTGTGGAGGTATAATCTCTCCACCTAGTCCTGGGTCTTCCTGGGCCTCTTCCCAGCTGGTCCTACCTGGAGCACCTCCCTAGGGATCTTTATGTTTTCCTATTTGTCTTTACAGACTACTGCCACCTGCTGGTGTGGACCGTTGTTTCCTCTCATGCAGCCACAGAACATACAGAACGTCCTAACTGGTCGTTGGCTGTCATCTTGTGGTGCGTTCAAGGCCATCTTTTTGGCCAAGACAAAGGCAACGAGAGGCGAAGCAACAGTCGGCCTTCGTCGCCGATAGTTCTCTGATGGCTTGGTTTGTCTGGGCCTTTAGTGACATTGGTGACGTGTTTTCCTTACTTTTACCGTTGCTACGTATAACAGACGGTTACTACGTATAACAGACGGTTACTACGTAAAACAGGCCGTTACTACGTATAACAGACCGTTACTACGTAAAACAGACCGTTACAATGTATAACAGACTGTTGCTACGTAAAACAGACCGTTTCTACGTATAACAGACGGTTACTACGTATAACAGACGGTTACTACGTAAAACAGGCCGTTACTACGTATAACAGACCGTTACTACGTATAACAGACTGTTGCTACGTATAACAGACCGTTACTACGTATAACAGACCGTTACTACGTAAAACAGACTGTTACAATGTATAACAGACTGTTGCTACGTATAACAGACCGTTACTACGTATAACAGACCGTTGCTACGTAAAACAGGCCGTTGCTACGTATAACAGACCGTTGCTACGTAAAACAGGCCGTTGCTACGTATAACAGACCGTTACTACGTATAACAGACCGTTGCTACGTAAAACAGACCGTTACTACGTATAACAGACCGTTGCTACGTAAAACAGGCCGTTACTACGTATAACAGACCGTTACTTCGTAAAACAGGCCGTTACTACGTATAACAGACCGTTACTACGTATAACAGACCGTTGCTACGTAAAACAGGCCGTTACTACGTATAACAGACCGTTGCTACGTAAAACAGGCCGTTGCTATGTATAACAGACCGTTACTACGTATAACAGACCGTTGCTACGTAAAACAGACCGTTTACTAAAATTAAAGATAAAATACGTAAAACAGGCCGTTACTACGTATAACAGACCGTTGCTACGTAAAACAGGCTGTTACTACGTATAACAGGCCGTTACTACGTATAACAGACCGTTGCTACGTATAACAGACCGTTACTTCGTATAAAAGACCGTTACTACGTATAACAGACCGTTACTACGTATAACAGACCGTTGCTACGTAAAACAGGACCGTTACTACGTATAACAGACCGTTACTACGTAAAAAAGGACTTTATTAGTATAAAAACAGTTGTAAATAAAAAAAATAATAAAACAGACCGTTACTACGTATAACAGACCGTTGCTACGTAAAACAGGACGTTACTACGTATAACAGACCGTTCTACGTAAAACAGACCGTTACTACGTAAAACAGACCGTTGCTACGTAAAACAGGCCGTTACTACGTATAACAGACCGTTGCTACGTATAACAGACCGTTACTTCGTAAAACAGGCCGTTACTACGTATAAAACAGGCCGTTACTGTAAAAGAAAATTACTACGTATAACAGACCGTTACTTCGTAAAACAGGCCGTTACTATGTATAACAGAGTTATTGTAAACCGTTACTACGTAAAACAGACCGTTACTTCATAAAACAGCCGTTACTTCATAAAAAAACAGTATAACAGACCGTTACTACGTAAAACAGACCGTTACTTCGTAAAACAGGCCGTTACTACGTATAACAGACCGTTACTACGTATAACAGACCGTTACTACGTATAACAGACCGTTACTTCGTAAAACAGGCCGTTACTACGTATAACAGACTGTTACTACATAAAACTGAGGTTTGCTGTGATGGAGGCGTAGTGGTTTAAAGGCCAGCTCTGTTCTCATGATTATGTCTCAGGTTTAGTTATAACTGCCATTAAAGTAGAGCAGTAACCATGTTAAACTCTTATTACTGTAAGTCAGACTAGATTTTCACCCTCACTTAGTATCATAAATATGAAATGTGTCCTCCGATGACTGCAGACCTGCAGATGGTCGGTGCTTTGGACGTCTACCATGTCCTACATGGACACATGGCTGCTCCGACGGCCAGAGATCTGGTGGCCTCCGGTCTCTGACACAGATCCCTTCAGGAGGACAGCATGGCAGCAGAAACTACATGTTGTATGTCAGACTGGGGAAGTGAAACCACAGCAGCCGTAGTGACAGATGATGTTGCTCACATGTGTGATGGTGCAGCGAGTCAACGACAAACCAGAAAACAACATAAACCTACTAATGGTGGTTCACATCCCTGTTTATTTACCGTGCTATTGAGATTAATGACAACGTGATAAGTGCGAGTTATTGCTAATGCAAGGCCAATTATTATGTTGATGATGATGTATGATAACAGAGGGGTAATGTGCTGTTTGTTCCATCAAACAACTTTATATTCTTTTTGGTCTGAATGCAGATACTGTGACTTTTTATGACTTGTTCAACACACTATACCGAGTTGTTTTTGTTTTTTTTGACATACTACTTTTGGTTCAGTTAACACTGATGTTCAGTATTTGATGGGCAGTGACTCTCAGGTCTCACAGAGACTCTCACTCTCGACTTTCTTCTTTTATTTTTCCCACATCAACTTGTCTTTTATGGAGATACGTGAAATGAAGTGTGTGTTCGGTGTTGGCTGGCTGTGTTTCTGACAGGGAAATGCTGGTTTACTGTGCTCTCTGTGAATAAACAGCTATGCCGGCCTGCCGCACGGCCTGGATCAGAAACCATCTTAAAAGCCCTATTTTAAGATGACCTTTCCAAAGCTCCCATATTTCCAGTCTGCTGCACTGGACAAGCTGAATACAGGAAGTCCAGAGGATCTCAAGTTAAACAGTAAATGTTAGAAATGTGTGCGTCAACGTATTGCTCATTATTGCTACTACTATTTCCTCATTCAGACGATTAAAATTATGCCGTTTCCATTTAATATGCATGTTGAAATGTCAAATTAGTGCTTGAACTAAGGATTAATGAGGCTAGTTGAGCACTTAGGCTCATTAATAATGATTTCAATAAGATGTGGTGGTGCATTTAAATTCTAACAGTGTCAAACTTTTTGGGTAGTCAACTGAAGTGAGGTGCAAAGGGCAGAGTGATTATCATTTTATTTACACATCAAAGGTGTAACAGGGTGTGAATAATGAGGGAAACCTCAGAGAAAACTATTCAAGTAAAATAATAGGGAAAGGTAGACGTGTCAGCCGGCTTTGTCATGATTCGATCCATCTTTCACTTCCTGTCTCCTTCATCACAAAACCTCCTCGCAGGACTGAGAGGAAACTGGCTTCAGTTAAGTCCATATTTCCACATTTACAATAATTCTGATAAAAACACACTGATAATGTCTGAAACAATTTAAATGTAAAAGAGATTAACGGTGATCTTACTGGTTGATCTCCTGTTCATCCTCTACATGTTTGTGTCATCTGTCGTCCACTTCTATGTAGATGACATTCAGCTCTACATATCTATCACTGCAGGTCACTTCACCCTGACCAACCACCGTAACGGACAATAAATCATGGATCCAAGACAACCTTCTGAAACTGAGTAGTGACACAGCTGATGATTAGCAGCTCTCGAGACCGTCCTCTGCATTATTACAAACGTTTTTGCAACAGAGCTGATTTTCTGCAAAAATCTAAACCCAGAAGAACAATCCTATTGGCTGTTAGTGGAGGGGACCAGCGAGACGATCACTTCCTGGTTAGCCTACAAAAATCCGTCATCCCTGGAGCACGTTGTTATGTTTGGAGTGAAATCTGGACACAGTATGTGAGTTTGGGTGCCTCCAGGTGTGGTGGTGTTTACCGTGTTTACTAGTTGGTCCCTGAACGCCCCCTTCGTGTCGTATTGACAACCTTGTCAGTGGAAAGTTTCTGAAAGCTCCGAGTTCATGACTTGTGACGTTTTTGTTGGCGTTGTGAGAAACGGTGGAGCCCATGGAAGTTCATTTAACACTGCATAATAAGTTAATATTGTAAATTTACACATATATTGTTTTTCTTGGTAATTTTATAACCTGTCTGAGGAAATATTATCACCGATATTCTCACCGACCTCATCTTTAGTAGTAGTAGTAGTAGTAGTAGTAGTAGTAGTAGTAGTAGTAGTAGTAGTAGTAGTAGTAGTAGTAGTCTGACATGGTTGGTACTGATGGATCCCTCAGGTTCTCTAGTTTCAGGTGAGACCAGCACTTGTAGTAGTACTTGTAGTAGTAGTAGTAGTAGTGTGAGTTTATAAAGTGATGTTCTGATATAGTTTATAGGTTTATAGTTATAGTTTTTGACTTTGCTCCGTTTTCTGATTCTGGAGACGAGAGAACTCCAGCTGACACCGGCTGAGTGACTGATATGCTAACGGTCATTTTGGAGGTGAATTATTCCTTTAAATATCCCATTAACATGAGACCACTATAATCTTAATCTCTGTGGAATGAATGTCAGCGTAAGATGGATGGAGTGAGGGAATCTCTAAACTGATCATAATCAGACAAGCTGAAGTCACCTCTACACCAGTGAGTCTCTTTCTGCTGAGTAATGCGTGACGTGACAGAGGACGAGTTACCACAATACGCACCGACAGCAGCCAGGTTCAGCTTGTCTAAAAACTCCCATCATCCCTTGTGATCTCGCATGATTTCATTGTGCGATGGGAGCTCTTTGAAGGTCCCGATGTAATCTCAAAGACTTCCTTAGATAAAGCAGACACTCTGACTCCGACCGGGCAGGACAGCACAGCTCCCTGTGACGATGCTTGACCTGTGACCTTTTCATTGCCACTCTGTTGCTAGGGCAACAGCTTTGGTCCAATTTTACTTCCTGTTAGTTACTGCATTAACATTGCAACAACAAATGGTGCCCGTTTAGGAATTTGTTATTATTGATCCGACAGACACACAGTGAACAACCTACTAAACTAAACTAAATGTGGTGGAGACTTTTACTGGGAAAGAGGCTGAATGTCCACGACAGTGAACGCAGCACCGTGGCTGCTACAGTAACTCTCCAGACGGTTAACTGGTGACAGTGAATGCAGCACCGTGGCCGCTACAGTAACTCTCCAGACGGTTAACTGGAGACAGTGAACGCAGCACCGTGGCCGCTACAGTAACTCTTCAGACGGTTAACTGGAGACAGTGAACGCAGCACCGTGGCCGCTACAGTCACTCTTCAGACGGTTAACTGGTGACAGTGAATGCAGCACCGTGGCTGCTACAGTAACTCTTCAGACGGTTAACTGGAGACAGTGAACGCAGCACCGTGGCCGCTACAGTAACTCTTCAGACGGTTAACTGGTGACAGTGAACGCAGCACCGTGGCCGCTACAGTAACTCTTCTGACGGTTAACTGGAGACAGTGAACGCAGCACCGTGGCTGCTACAGTAGCTCTCCTGATGGTGAACCGGAGACCGTGAACGCAGCACCGTG
Organism: Pterois miles; assembly: GCA_947000775.1. Lineage (NCBI taxonomy): Eukaryota > Metazoa > Chordata > Actinopteri > Perciformes > Scorpaenidae > Pterois > Pterois miles. The sequence continues at coordinate 5,231,339 of CAMQGK010000650.1, forward strand.
GCTGCTACAATAGCTCTCCTGATGGTGAACCGGAGACCGTGAACGCAGCACCGTGGCTGCTACAGTAAGGACCGCCGACTCTCCTGATGGTGAACTGGTGACTCAGTGGTCTGTTGTGCTCAGATACTGTGTCTTGACAACTGTCATTTACACTTTCAAATTCTTCTTTAAAAAGGACTGAAGTCCCTGAGAGGAGAGGAGGATGATGGAGGCCTGAAGGAAGCAACAAGGACCACAACTACTAACTGCTGAGCTATTCAGGTCCCTCTTCCTTTGTGATGGTCTTTCAAAAAGGCATCCAGGTCCCGGTGGGCTCATCTGGGCCTTGAATGCAGCACCAGTCGGTCCCAGCTGCCCGGAGACGCCGACGGACGTCTCCGCCGTCACCTGTCTCTCTGAACAGCTGTGACCACCACAGACAGCCAATTACAGGCAGCGTTCAGCCGAGAGCAGCAGCTGGGGGCGGCAGTAGCTCAGTCTGTAGGGAGTTGGCTTGGGAACCGGAGGGTCACCGGTTCAAGTCCCGACATGGACCAAAAACTGAGTGTGAACTGGTAGCTGCCAAGGTGCCCCTGAGCAAGGCACCAAACCCCCAACTGCTCGGGGCGCTTGTCAGGAGCAGCCCCCCTCACTCTGACATCTCTCCATTACTGCATGTATGTGTGTTTCAGGTCTGCATGTACCATGTATGAGTTTAACAGAGTGTAAATTGAATTTCCCCACTGTGGGACTAATAAAGGTTGATCTTCTTCTTCTTCTTCTTCTTCTTCTTCTTCTTCTTCTCAGTGTCACGGCGGCGAACACAGCTACAGACGGCCGTCCAGCCGTCTAATCATATCGTTTGTTGTTAGTGGAACAGAGAGAGAAGGAAACAAGAAATTGACAATGACCCGAAAACTGTGTATCTGCTGCCAAAGGTCAGCTGTTGTTATTCGGTTTCACTTCCTGTCCTCTGCTCCTCCTGCTTTACACTAAATCCTCACGGAGCCACTGAAGCAGTCACACCTTAATGTTTTAGTAACACAGAAATACACTGATGGGTCTTTTGTTGGCGGTTGAATCCCTCTAAAGCAGACCTGGGCATCATACGGCCCGCGGGCCAGAACCGGCCCTGGATGGATGGGCCCCACAAACACAGCCAGGAGACCGTTGTTCAAGTCCTGTGTGAAAGCTGACTTATTTTTCCATTAATTTATTACTTAACCTGCACACTTAACTTAAAGCCATGTCTAGAAGTTACGTGAACGAAGTACTTATTTTAAACCGAACCACAATCTTTTCCTAAACTTAACCATGTCAGTCTGTTGCCTAAACCAGGGCTCCAGCTCATAGACGCTCACTAATTTTAATTCACGTCTGCAGCTTAAATAACATAAACGTTTTATTTAACATAACCACCTAGTTTTGTTGCCTTTTTTTTTGTTTGTTTTCAACTTACAGCATTAACTTCCTGTTTACAAAACTGTAAGAATTCAATAATAAAACCGTTGTGATTTTGTAGGAGACGGTTGCTGCACACAATGGGATGAACATACTGACGACAAGAAAGCTGATTTCAATAAAAAAAAACTATTCAACCCGTAGGCCCTTTTCTTTTTTGTACATTTTTCTCACTTTTTTGATTTTTTCCGAGAACTTTTCTTTTTAGTAAATTTTGGAGATCTGATGTGTTTTTCTCGGACATGTCTGTTATACTTGAAGCATTTTGCTCCTCTGGACGCCTTCGTGGCCAAAAATGTACAAAAAAAACAGCTCATCATACATCAATTTCAATATCAATTTTTTTCATAAAACATTTAAACAACCTCAGACTTGCTCAAAACTACCACACAATCAATCATTGACACTGGTGGTGATCAGGGTCTTGGATGTGTCAAAAATCAGCAACAAATCTGATCTGATTGCATCAGTATATCTTATGTGGTGTCAGATTCTCCCTCTGGACACCTTTGTGCCCAAAATGCTTCATTGACTTCCATTAAAACCACATTTTTTAATCTCACTGCCATTACAGTATAAAAACACACGTCCACCATATTCAGCTGTTTTCCCATCGTAGGCCGATCTATGAAAGTCTGTATTTTTGCCAGTTTTTTATACTATTGTGCCGATGGAGCCGTGTGACCAACAGTGATTTGTTTGTGTGTGTGATTTTTTTAAATCAACATCTGATTTATCAATGTGAATATTTATTGTGCAAACTGCAACAGTCTGGTGGTCACACGGCTCCGTAATATATCTGGAAACAATACAGACTTTCCTGCATCGGCATGTCTATTTATTATATGGAAAATAAATTATCAATAATTCAAATAATTGGACTGGCATTTAAAGGGTTAAAATCCTGAAACTTTTTGAATTTGTGTTTGGGTTTGTTAGTTTTGAGCAAGTCTGAAGTTGTTTCAGTGGTTTATGAAAAAAAGCAAAAAAAATATTGATGTACTGTTTTTTTGTATGTGTACATTTTTGGCCACGAAGGCGTCCAGAGGGGAGTAAATGTGAGGAGGGCACAAGGATTAATAGGATTAATGAGGATTTTTTATTGAGGATAATGGTCATAAAATATGATGCCAGACATTCAAAACCTCCATAGAAGTTTTGAATGTGAGAAACTGATCAGTTCAGCCCTCGTCAGGACCCAGGTGGTGGACTGACTGATCGAGAGCAAAGCCAAGAACAGAAACCTCACAATAAAACAACAGTCAATGTGAAAAGGATGGCAGACCTGCAGAAAGCAGACATGTCATCCACATAAGGTTGGCAGCAGTGATCAATCCCTGTCACTCGGTCCAGTGGAAACGCTCTCAGGTAACCTTCAGTTTCACCATGTGATGCTTTCATGTACATTTAGTAACTACACAGCACTGGCACAGTCACAAACCAGCCACCATTATAAGTGTCAGCGTACGCCGGCCCTGCTGTGAGACACTCAAACAAGAGTTTTATGTCCAACTATATTCTGCCACAGAAGAGGATCGCCTCACCCGCTGGTCATCAGTACGTTCAGCACACTTACATAGATCAATAAAGGTTGATCTTCTTCTTCTAAATGACACGATATTACCAAGTGGTTAGATATTAAGCCTGATCAGACTCATATTCATCCCTCTTTCGACATCACTGACCACTTCCACAACAAGCACGCTGTAAAGTATGTACTGTAAAGTATGTACTGTAAAGTATGTACTGTAAAGTATGTACTGTAAAGTATGTACTGCTGTTACGCCCCTCTGATGAAAGCTATTAATGAGCAGGTGGCAGCTCTGGAGGCAGCGTACTCACCATCCTGCTCCAGAGATCTCACATCAAATCAAGCTCTCCATGAGTGTTTCACTCAGTTTCAACTCAATCAGTCAGTCAGTTTGTTTTTTTTATATTGAGAAGATTTTGTTCCTCCTCACTGAGGGTGACCTGGCCGCTAAATCTGCACAAATAAGACAAAAAGAAACTACAATGCTCCCTGAACTGAGCTTATGTGATCACACTGTACGATCCGATCATCAACTACGACCTGTACAGCCCAATCGTCAGCCAACAACCCGAGTGACCACATTTGGAGAATGCCTAAATTGGGATGGTTCAGCAGAAACAGCATAACTCCTGTCCTGAGATCAGGTAGGATTATTTCCTAAACACAGTTAGAAACATGTCTGTGTGATATCCCAACTCCTGACTGTCATCCTAAACTGAGATAAGAAAGGTTTTCCGAGGCTGCCGATCTGTATCGAGAGACGTTTCTCTAAACGTTCTCAGGAAACTCGAAACAGCCTGCTGGCAGCTGCTATCGCAGCATATGATGGACATTAACATGTAAGTAGCGCTCAGGGCAGGAGAGCCTCCACAGTGATGCACAATCTGACAAACTAACAACAGAGCAGTTCTGGGTTTAAAAACACGGTGTTTATGACTTTATTTCTAACACTGTCTGATTTCTATCTTATTATTGTTTAGTGCTGTAAAGGAAGAGAGGATGTACCTGAAGAACTCAATGAAGGAGAAGCCATATCCGTGTTGTTCAGCAATTCCTGCACAGACGACGTTGGCTGAAGCTCCTATCAATGTGCCATTTCCTAAACATTAATAAAAACAAAAATGAAGGAACCACAAGGTTAAAGTAATACTTCACCCCCAAAACTCCCTGTGTTACCTTGAATTCACTAAAACCTTATTTAAAACAGAGACAGTAGGTCTGGGACGATTCACTGACTCAATATTATCACCGTACCTGGGTGCCAATTTGATATATATTGTGATTTTGAAGTATTGCAATTCCATGTTATCATTTTTATTATTTACTTTTGTACCATTAGACCATGGGGGGAAGACAGTTGAATCATACACCTCCTAGGGACTTTTACTTTGAAAAATCTCTGAATGACTCCAGTAAAAATGTTTGATCTTCAGATCTGTCCTGAAGTCAAATCTATCAGGATCATTGTCAGGAATTATTGATTACAGTTTTTATCCAGCAACCCAGAAATCAAAGAATAAAGACGTTTCCCTCACAGATTAGTGGGATTTTCTTTTTAATTTATCAGGGTCATGTAATGTTTTATACTCTGCTGAATATAATCCATCAGTCTGATTTCCATAGATGGATTCTGTAGATCCAGTTCCCTTTGTTAACATCTTATTTTGAAAAGCGGCTGTAGTCCCAGGTGTCTACTTCCTCTAACTCCTCCAAGGTGGTCTCTAGCTCTCCGTCAGCTCCGTTCTCTTTATCCATCCATGGTCAGCTCCATCGGGGCCGTCTGAATGCATTTAACATAAATGTCAGTATATGGATCTCTACAGTCGTAGCGTCGGCCCGTCGGACCACGGAGACGAGAGCGACGGCCGGCCGGACCGCACGTTACCGCCGTACGATGACGTTTCCCGTCCGTGACGGAGTTAGCGTGCAGCTTTAGCCGTGATGTCTAGCTCTGCTTTTCCAAAGTGTTTCCCTCCTTTACTGGATGTGTAGTGTTTACCAGGCTGGATTTAACATGGAGGGTGGAGGTCGGATCCACGCCCACCCTCCACCCTTTAATACTTTCTGAGGTTTGTTCTGGTTGACGGATACCGAACGGATATGACGTCACGGTACTCAGACTACCACAATAAAAGAGCTAACTTCCTTCTACCTCCACGTAGACATGATAGATATAAAAGGTCATTTTGGGGGCGAAATATTCCTTTAATGTCACATAAAGTTATGAAATGATGAACACAGAAAGGAAAAGGATTCAACATTCATGCACTGCTATAACAATATTACTCTTAATCTTTCAGCGCTCTGTCAGCAGCCTCCATCCAGTATAAAGTTTTATTATTTCTAATCTACTGAAGGCTACTGATGTTTTGACAGTCAGGCAGCGTATCCGTCCTGCCGTTCGATACTGCTCACATCTCAGAAGGTGTCAGTGAGTGGATGGAGCTGGGCGGTGCTGCCATCATACTGCCGATCGATGCAGACCTGTCACAGTGCAGCTGATTAAACTGAAACACTGTGACAGCTCTCTAACTCTCTCTGTTTATGTCCTTCCCACCCAGAGAGAGACACTGAGCCGCCGGGCCGCCGGGCCGCCGGGCCGCCGGGCCGCCGTCGAGTCTGAACGAGGCCTTGAGCTGCCTGACCTCCCCAGGGAGGAATCCAGCTGCACACACTGCAGCTGTCACCTGGATCATATGATGTCTCCTTCTGGCAAAGGCCATCAATAAAGATCCACAGCTTTCAAACAAGGAGTCAAGTCCCAGCTGAAGGGCTTTTCTTTGTTGGCTGCTTTTAGCCCAAAAACAAGCAGAGGGAAGATGTAATGGTTCATTTGTTGGAAGAGATCAGACGTACGCCGACCATTCCTGGACTACTATAATAGTGTCTACAACAATTAATATAACTTCATAGTATTGTTGTAGATTCTTTACTTGATTTAGGTATTTTACTGTAACCATGTAACCTCAACCGCTCACGCTCACGTTCACACCTACAGGACATTTAGAGCCATCAGTTAACCTGCATGTGTTTGGACTGTGGGAGGAAACCGGAGCTCCCGGAGAAAACATAATGATTATGATTCTTATTATTATTTATATCTTTTACAACATGTATTACTTGTAGTAGAATCATTATTTTATTTCTTTACTTTACCATGTATTTTTACCATTAATTTATTTATTCATTAATATTCTTTACAATGTTTGTTACTGGTGTTTTTAGTTTAGTTTAGTATTTTTATGTTTCTATTATTTTATATATTTCTATTTTCTGTATTACTAGTATACAATAATTATTATTATTATTATTATGTATTAACATCACCATGTTTTTGTATTATTATTTACTTTTGTGATATTGACATTCTTTACAATATTTGTTACAATTATTCTTATTACAATTATTATTTTATTAGTAGTATTATTATCATTAATAATGTTTATTTTATTCCTTTATTTCACCATGTATGTTTTCTATTATTTCATTATTTATATTCCTTACAATATGTGTTACCAGTGTTATTTTTCTTATTTATTTTGGTGTGTTGGCCCGTGTCCCGGGGGTTAGAGTGGGTGGGAAGCAGATGATGGCATTAGTATGATGAATAATGTACAAATGTCTGAAAAGCCAACGAAACCATCTTTAATAATAATAATAAATAGAGGCTCACCCCCGAGACAGGCTCCCATGGCCAGGGCAAAGATGAGAGGTTTTACTGGCAGGTTGACGTCGGCATCCCGACTCAGGTTGATGAGAACTGGAATCTGAGTACAGAGATAAAACGGAAACTATTACAAAATATACACAGTTAGCGTCTTTCCCCCTCTGGCACAACATCATTTTATATGCGCTGCTTTTCTAAAAATAATACTCATCAGAAAATCAATTCATTTCAGTTAAGTCTGGTGTCTCCAACACAGTAAATGAAAATGAAACTTTCCAATACATATACATATACACACAGGGGCTCCATCTATGTGATGGGTTTTACATGCAACATGCAGTAGGTGATGAGCCAGATCAGATCTGTCCAACAGCGTGATCTCAAGCATGTCCCGCTCATTTTAGATAGCGGGTTATTTTCTGAGGAATCTACTCGAACGGCAGCACCTCTTCTGGACACGAGTCTGCAGATGAACCATTAAAGCTTCCATGTGCAGCGTAGCCGTGAATATTTCCATCGCTTCCTGCTGGTGAAACCAGATGCTGCGTGACTTTCACACGCCATACTAACAGCGCATGCATACACTACACGTCGCCTTTTATCAACCAAACGGGGAAGCAAACCCTCGCTAGGTATTTACAGGAACTGAAAAATACTGTATGCTAACTAGAACACGGACTGCATTCATCAGCTGCCATGTGCTGAAAGTTTGAAGGAATAGTTGGACATTTTTGGAAATATACTTACTTGCTTGACAAGAGTTACAGTCGATGCTAACTTAGCTTGAGTGGAAATAGCTAACTTAGCCTGGCTCTGTCCAAAAGTAACCGACTACATGTTTACAGCCTTGCTAAGCTAAGCTACTGTACCGACATGACAGAGGTATCAATATTCTCCTTCTGAGTAATGATGATGACATATTTCTGTAGTCCATCATCCTGGTTCCCTCCACTGACAGCCAATGGGATTGTTGCGTTGGGTTTTGGATTATTGCAGACACTGACATGATTTGCTCATATGAACTTGTATGAACTTGTGTGGTTTTTGAAGCGTGAATAGAATCACCAGAAGTAAAAGAGATAGCGTTAGCTTCTAAACGAATTTTACCACGGTCACATGAGAGTACGAACACAACGAGGCTGTAAAGGAGGACGAGTCGGTACGATGATCTTTATTAGTCTCATTTAGCCACTTGTGAACAACCACCTTTTTGACACACATAAAGGTTTCAAAATTAATCAGTGGGATATTTACTGATGTGTTTTATACCGGAGAACAAAAATCTCTTCAGCTTGTGCTTCAGGCATCTAACTAAAAACTCGCTGACTTTCAGACCAGGGAACAGGAAGTGCTAAAATGCTAACTCATTTCTGGGTTTTAGAAGTCATACTCTATAAACACATTCCCCAAACTGTCCAACTATCATTTGCAAATCGCATTTAAAGGTCCAGTATGTAGGATGTCGTGGCATCTAGTGGTGTGATTGCAGATTGCAACCAACTGAGTACCCCTCCTCTCACTCCCTTTCCAAGACTGTGGTAACATGAGCCACTGAGTGCAAATCCGTGGTAACACCGTTCTCCTCGCTCAGAGGCCATCCATACCATAATAACACTACTTTAGGAGCAATGGAGGTCAGACGGCAGCAGCTGGCGATACCACGGTTTAGCACCCCTAAACTCTGCGGATTCGGCAGCATCCCTCAGCATAGGATACAGACGGAAGGAGGGACCCTTCAACGACAGTATGTGAATACCGGCTCTCAACTAACTCCAATGTAAACCCACCCATGGTGATATTCAATGGTCGGAGCAGTGACGTAGCATTAATAGTGTGAGAGTCCGTTCAGGGTGGAGGAGGTGGGACGGGTCAAACAAACAAGACTTACAACCAGGAGACCGATGTTCATGTCCCGTATAAAACTAAAAGCAACGTTGACTTATTTGAATGGCTCAAACTAACACAAGACTTTCATCCAGGAACCTGCTGTTTGTGTCCCATATGAAACTAAAAGTAATATTGACTTATTTTGTCACGTACGCTGTCACATGACTCAATATCTCATATGTGTCGTTAACGTTAACCATGACGTTTCGCATTAAGTGGTTGTGTTGCCTAAATCGAACTTCCTGTGAAGACGGATGTTTACTCTTACAGGACAGTAGGCGTGTAATGAGTGTATACTGACACGTCGTCCCTGGTCCGTCTGAAAGTAAAGCGCGATGCGTTCGCTGTTTGCGGTCTCTGACGTCGAGGGGTACTGACCAAGCGGCGGTATAAGAGTTGGGAGTGGGGAGGTGTTGGAGGACTCAGTGAAGAGGACCCGCTCCCTACATAGATATACGCTCACTGTAAACTAATGAAAAACATGACTCTTAGTTTCAGGTGATTATACACTAATGAAAATATAATTATGAATATTATCTTCCATTTCAGACAATAGGTTCCCTTAAATGTTACATAAAAAGCCTCTAAACTGATTGATTCATGAATTATTTTTTGCCTTCTTATCAGCTGTGCACTGAATTGAAAATCTCCTGTTATTGATAAAACAACACTTTCATGAGTGTGAATATATGGAAACAAACCAGAGAAAATGACATCTTCAAAAGAAACCACAGACGAGTCCAAACTGGGTCAGTTTCATTCATTCAGGCCACATCTCCTTCTGTCAGTAAGATATCAGCGTTTCCTTCTCTCTGTCATTTTAATTGAGGACACTGACGCGCCTCTGAAACAGTGATCTCTGTACAATCGATTGATTTCCAGGTAGTCAGACAGCTCAGGACAACAGCGATGAAACACTGGTCTGATATTTGTTACAGAATTAATTGTAAAATTTGTCCTCGCAGCTAAAGAAGCTGTATAATTCATGAGCGTCTGAGGGAACCTTTCTGTATCCTGATCTATAGAAACAGAAAGTCAGACAGCACTATGAAGAACATTCGTAGTAGCTTTAATACTGCGTCCACTACTATCTCTGAAATATAAACTGCATTAATGCTTTAAAGAAGTTAGTGGCATTAAAAGAAATGTGTGTTATTACCACGTTAAATTTGACAGCCCTAACAAGAAGTAATGAATGTTGGTGAAACCCATTTCAGGTCATTGAAGTCATACGACGACGACTTGTTTGAACTGGGTGTGACTCCACGGTGATGTACCGGAGTGTCTCTCACCATGGTGGCGGTGAAGGGGATGTTGTCGATGAGAGAAGAAGCCAGAGCCGAGACCCACATCACCAAGATGATGGCTATGGCCAAGCGCTGGTCCTCTGGCACCGCCTGAGAGGGGAGATGATAACAAGACAGAGACAGATCACTGCAGCTTCCACTGACACTCACTCACAGACACATGAACCCATTAACCCATTAACCCATTAACCAATTAACCCATTAACCCATTAACCCATTAACCCATTAACCAATTAACCCATTAACCAATTAACCATTAACCAATTAACCAATTAACCAATTAACCCTCACTGACTGAAATCAAACACCAGCCATGTTCATTTGGGGGCCTGTCCTCTCTTACGTATGTATGGCCGGGTTAAAGGAGGGGATGGCTGTATTAGAAATAGTATACTATACTAGCATACTACATTAGCATAACATACTATACTAGCACACTACACTAACATACGATACTAGCACACTACACTAACATATTATACTAGCATACTACACTAACATACTATACTAGCATACTACACTAACATACTATACTAGCACACTACACTAACATACTATACTAGCATACTACACTAACATACGATACTAGCATACTACACTAACATACTATACTAGCATACTACACTAACATATTATACTAGCACACTACACTAACATATTATACTAGCACACTACACTAACATATTATACTAGCACACTACACTAACATATTATACTAGCACACTACACTAACATATTATACTAGCACACTACACTAACATACTATACTAGCATACTACACTAACATACGATACTAGCACACTACACTAACATACTATACTAGCATACTACACTAACATACTATACTAGCACACTACACTAACATATTATACTAGCACACTACACTAACATATTATACTAGCACACTACACTAACATATTATACTAGCACACTACACTAACATACTATACTAGCACACTACACTAACATATTATACTAGCACACTACACTAACATACTATACTAGCACACTGCACTAACATACTATACTAGCACACTACACTAACATACTATACTAGCACACTACACTAACATATTATACTAGCACACTACACTAACATACTATACTAGCACACTACACTAACATATTATACTAGCACACTACACTAACATATTATACTAGCATACTACACTAACATATTATACTAGCACACTACACTAACATATTATACTAGCACACTACACTAACATATTATACTAGCATACTACACTAACATATTATACTAGCACACTACACTAACATATTATACTAGCATACTACACTAACATACTATACTAGCACACTACACTAACATATTATACTAGCACACTACACTAACATATTATACTAGCATACTACACTAACATATTATACGGGGATACGAGACTAACATATTATAGGAGAGAGAGGAGGGAGAGAGAGGAGGATGGGGAGAGAGAGGAGAGAGAGGAGAGGAGGAGAGGAGAGGAGGAGAGGAGAGGAGGAGAGGAGAGGAGGGAGAGAGAGGAGGAGAGAGAGGAGGAGAGAGAGGAGGAGAGAGAGAGGAGAGGAGAGAGAGGAGGAGAGGAGAGGAGGAGAGGAGAGGAGGAGAGGAGAGGAGGAGAGGAGAGGAGGAGAGAGAGGAGGAGAAGAGAGGAGGAGAGAGAGGAGGAGAGAGAGGAGGAGAGGAGAGGAGGAGAGGAGAGGAGGAGAGAGAGGAGGAGAGGAGAGGAGGAGAGAGAGGAGGAGAAGAGAGGAGGAGAGGAGAGGAGGAGAGGAGAGGAGGAGAGAGAGGAGGAGAGAGAGGAGAGGAGGAGAGAGAGGAGGAGAGGAGAGGAGAGGAGGAGAGGAGAGGAGGAGAGAGAGAGGAGGAGAGGAGAGGAGGAGAGAGAGGAGGAGAGGAGAGGAGAGGAGGAGAGAGAGGAGGAGAGGAGAGGAGAGGAGAGGGAGATCAGTCAGATTCCTGCTGAGTCATCATCTTCCTCTAATATCTGCAGATCAGTCCTCTGGTTAGTTTCTCAGTAAATGTTGAGGATCACTGTTTTATATTTGCGTCTCCCCTCGTTGATCATCCTCTTTGTCTGACTTCACTATGAGCTGGTAGAATAAATAGTTAAAACCTGCAGCGTCTGATAAAATGAGCTAATAGAACAGAAACAACTAAATCTAAGTTGTATTTATCGATAATACTTCAGTAGTGGTACCAGTTTGGTTTGTCCAGTACTTTAAGAGCTGGTTTAAAGGCTACATCATGGTCTACTATACTGCTAAATACACCACTTTAACTGCTTCATACTGCATACAGCTGAGGAACACAGTATGTTCTGTATACTGCCTTCATCAGTACTATGTGTGAACACAGCCAGTATCTCCTCCTTTCACCTCGTATCTAAAGAGAAAGGCCAGGCTCTTCTTCCCGGTATGATGGCCCCTGTTTGGGGAGGGACAGCAGATCGTAGCACCCCACCTGTCATGTGTGATTATTGGACCTACAGAGGCCCAACGTCGAAACGCAAGCTGACGTACCTATTACTGCTGCAATACTCTGCTACGAGACGCCTCGCTGGCGTGACGCACACCGGCTAGAATATGTCTGAACATTGCCTCGGACCGCTTCGACCGCTGACAGGAATCAGATGTAAACTAAAATAATTGAATTCAGAGCTGTGCGGAACAAAAGGATCAATATGCATGAAATGCAATATCATGTCACCTGTGCCCAATTATCAATTATGTCAGCTGCAGGAAGCCCTGAGAGACAGCTGTTAATGTTTGAGAATCAAAGAGGAAAACTCACTTTTATGAGCAGCGCTGTCTGCTCTCCGATATAGTCGATAAGCTGCAGCTGGGCTAAAGCCTGAAAAATGAAGAGGAGAAGATTAATATGAAGGTCTGAGGAGAATTAGTTATAGGTGGGATTAAACCAAGAGAAGAGAAGCAATTTGAGACAAATCTATTGTTTTTGTCGTTATTGACACAGAGAACAAATAGAATATTCACACGCTGGAGGACGTTTCATTGGAAGCACTTTTTAATACCGTTATTTCCACATACAAATATGGACTTTTACTGTGGAATATTACTGACCTTACAAAGTAAAAATGCTTGATTTAAGGAGAGGAGGAGGAGGAGACCTCTGTGGTGAAAACCTCCTGAACCATGAACGAATCCTAACAATGAAGACTACAACTCCCATGATCCCACACTGCTTCACCACATCACCAAACTCTGTCCTATGTCACTTTGATTGAGATTTTACAAAATTCCATATTGAGCATTTAAAAGTGGGAATGTGTTGTTATGTGTTGACACATGCTGCTTGTGTAATACCTGATCAGTTTCATGATGTAACACAAAGTGTGACGGGTATGTATGTACTGTGTTTTACACGTACTGCAACTGTACAAGTATTGTGATTCGATATTGTGACTCTTTACCACTAAAAACAATAGAATCAGACAGTTCTGGGACTTCATCAGGATCATTGTAAGGAATTATTGATTACAGTTTTTATCCAGTAACCCAGAAATCAAAGAATAAAGACATTTCCCTCACAGATTAGTGGGATTTTCTTTTTAATTTATCAGGGACATGTAATGTTTTATACTCTGCTGAATATAATCCATCAGTCTGATTTCCATAGATGGATTCAGTAGATCCAGTTCCCTTTGTTAACATCTTATTTTGAAAAGCGGCCGTAGTCCCAGGTGTCTACTTCCTCTAACTCCTCCAAGGTGGTCTCTAGCTCTCCGTCAGCTCCGTTCTCTTTATCCATCCATGGTCAGCTCCATCGGGGCCGTCTGAATGCATTTAACATAAATGTCAGTATATGGAGCTCTACAGTCGTAGCGTCGGCCCGTCGGACCACGGAGACGAGAGCGACGGCCGGCCGGACCGCACGTTACCGCCGTACGATGACGTTTCCCGTCCGTGACGGAGTTAGCGTGCAGCTTTAGCCGTGATGTCTAGCTCTGCTTTTCCAAAGTGTTTCCCTCCTTTACTGGATGTGTAGTGTTTACCAGGCTGGATTTAACATGGAGGGTGGAGGTCGATCCACGCCCACCCTCCACCCTTTAATACTTTCTGAGGTTTGTTCTGGTTGACGGATACCAAACGGATATGACGTCACGTTACTAAGACTACCACAATAAAAGCTGTAACTTCCTTCTACCTCCACACAGACTCAGATGAAGCAGATACATGGATTCTAGTGTTAAAAAATCAATTTTAAAATTGGAAAAAACAAATTGCGATAATAGGTGAATTGATTTTTTTCTCCCGTATATTCGTACAACAGAGATGGCTGTCGGAGGACAGCACAGCTACGACAAACAGAGACTCTGAGCAAAAGCTGTTGTTTGTTCCCCCTAATTTGTCCAAAATCTCTTCAAAACCTTTAAATGGGCTTTCTGTCAAGGCTACAAATATGTAAGTTAAATACCTCCATCAAAACGAAGAGGCCAGCGAAGAACAGCAACGTGGCCCACTCCACCCGGTGCAAGATGATCTCAAAGTCCTGGATGTCGGCCAGAACCAGAAGCCACAGAGCTCCCAGGATGGCGATCCAGCCTGCGAGACACACATCCACAAAGAGTCTTTATCCAACAGATTTACAATTTCAACACTTTCATTATTATCTCTTTATCTTGATTAATCTGTTGATTATTTTCTCAATTAACCGATTCATTTTTGGTCTAAATATCAGGAATAGTGAAAACTGTGGATCATTGTTTCCTAAAGCCCACGATGAACACGTCAAATGTCTCAAATATATGCAGTTTACTGTCACAGAGGAAAATGACCAGGAAATATTCACATTTAAATTGAAATCAGAGAATTTAGACTTTTTATCTTAAGAAATTACACAAACCAATTCACTGATTATCAGAATAACGGGCTCACTGTCTCCAGTTCACCGTCAGGAGAGTTACTGTAGCAGCCACGGTGCTGCGTTCACTGTCTCCAGTTCACCGTCAGGAGAGTTACTGTAGCAGCCACGGTGCTGCGTTCACTGTCTCCAGTTCACCGTCAGGAGAGTTACTGAGCAGCCACGATGCTGCGTTCACTGTCTCCAGTTCACCGTCAGGAGAGTTACTGTAGCAGCCACGGTGCTGCGTTCACTGTCTCCAGTTCACCATCAGCAGAGTTACTGTAGCAGCCACGGTGCTGCGTTCACTGTCCCCAGTTCACCGTCAGCAGAGTTACTGTAGCAGCCACGGTGCTGCGTTCACTGTCCCCAGTTCACCGTCAGGAGAGTTACTGTAGCAGCCACGGTGCTGCGTTCACTGTCTCCAGTTCACCGTCAGGAGAGTTACTGTAGCAGCCATGGTGCTGCGTTCACTGTCTCCAGTTCACCGTCAGGAGAGGTACTGTAGCAGCCACGGTGCTGCGTTCACTGTCTCCAGTTCACCGTCAGGAGAGTTACTGTAGCAGCCACGGTGCTGCGTGTGGTATCGCTGACATGCTGGTGAGACACTACTTTCTTTTAACCATTAAACTGATAGCGTTAATCGGTTAAAATGCTTAATGTCCGTTATCAGTTAAACATCTGTACCTCCCTATAATCTAATAAACCGATCATACCATTATGTACTTGTTGAAACAATGAAAGTCTTTCGGTCTGCCTCGGTGGGTTTGATGAAGTGTTCATTATCACAAACATGTCGTTTCAACACCTTCGAGTCTGGAGGACAAAAGCTGGCAGCAGCCTGCCGATAGAGTGTTTTTGAAGAGTGTGCATCCACTTGGAGAAAATTTGATTAAACAGGTGAGCAGAAGAAGATGCAGTAATTGCCTCGGCCGAGGCCTTTGGGGAAATAATTTCACAACTGATGGGAATTAGTGAAGAAAGAAGAGCAGTGGAAGGACACAAAGAGGAGAGCGACAGAGGGAAGACCGAAGACCGAAAAAAGCTTTAAGACATGTAGAGTCGTCCTCTCAGACATCTGACTGACAGTCGAGCTTTGTGGTCGATTAGATTAACGACTCAACGGTCGTGTTCGTGTGTCAAACTCGAGGCCCGCGGGCCAAATCCAGCCTGTACATAGCCGCCGCTGGCTGATGTAAAAGTTAAATTTTGGGAATCAAACCCTGAATTAAAAAAAAAAAACAAACTAGTAACTGCCAGAGTGTCTGTTTTGGGTCACTGTTGCTGATCCCAAGCCCGGATAAAGGAGGAGGGCTGGAATAGAGGCATTAAAAACCCAGAAAGTTCATTTCCTGCTATTGATAATTGTAGTAAACGCTGAGGTTGTAATGATTCATCTACTACATCGATGTATTGATTTATAATCCTATGATCCAACTACATTGATAGTACTTGGTAAAACCCAGATCCGGCTTCCTTGCCTCATTTTCTAGCCTGTCGCCACATATTATGCAGAGTGAGAGAATCACCTGTAGTGATAAACCCGTATTTTAAGTTGGACTCCTGATATTGTCTTTTAAATGCAGCCGTCTTTTTCTTGGACGTCATCGGCTCTTCTCCTCCTTCTCCTCATTGGGCCTTTTCCCCTTTCCAAAGAGAGAGACGTTTGGTTTTTACTCTTGTGGGATTCATTTTTGGGGTAACGTATCATGTGACTGACACATTTGTTGAGAGGCAGAGAGGCTCAGACAGATGTATCCGGGCATTTTTGAAAAATAAAACAGAATCTGATAATCAATAAGATATTTTTTATCCATTCTTTCTGTGCGACTCGGCACTAAATGACCCAAGGACCTCGGCTCTAGTGTCCTTGCTGGACCTGGTGGACATGTACCGCTGGATTTAACACCGCTGACTATTAGTGGAACAATTTAACCACAGACAAATAATAGAGATAAAAATACAACATTTATGGATATTTCCTGAGGCTGCATCCTGAACAGAGACAGCAGCAGATAACAGAACTGAAGAGCTTTCAAATTAAAAAGAGCTTTTAGGCGAATCTGAGCAGTTTCTGATCGACTCATCTATCATACGCACAGCAGCGTCTGAGGAAGGAAATGTGCTGTGAAAAATGTGCATGAGGTGCACGGAGCAAACACAAGGCCGAGACATAAAGAGGTCCGAATCGTCACCAGTACGGAGGACACAACCTACCAAAACCTAAAATTAATGAATAAATAAATGACTCGATGAATAAGCAAATATGTTATTGAATATGGCAAGATTTAAAAATAAATAATGGCTGCAGTGCAAAGGGAATAAATAAATAAATGCATAAATACATATAGTTAAAACTAAATAAATAAAAAACCAAACACGAATAAATAAAAACATAAATGCAAAGATAAATAAATACATTTAAAATAAAATGGATAAAAATAAAATAAAAAAATAAGGGAATGAAGACAAAGGTGAATAAATAAAGAAGTAAATAAAAATATACATTTATGTCGCATCACATAATACCAAATAATTAATGGCTACATTTATTTTTTATATTATTTTTGCTACATTAAATGAAATATTTAGTAATTTATCAAGTAATTAATTAATTTGTTCATTTATTTTTTATTTTGGCAGGTTAATGTTGGAAATTAACCAAAGTAAGAATTTATTTTATTTTGTCTCTTTCTTCTTACTACAGTATTATCTATGTCTTTCAGACCAGTCTGTGAAATAATGATCCATATCTCTAAAAACTTAAACAGTCGAACAGTTGATTTCCTACTTAAATCTACAATAATAATAATGATAATAATCTCCACAGTGATCACAGAGACTTTCACTGCTCCAGCTTCCTGCTCAGCGATCAGTAAAGTTTCATCCGAACCACGAGAGGGATCAGACGACGGGTAGTAATCAGAGTTAATGACATTATAATGAGGCTCAGTTTTCACAACACGTGTGATTGAATAGACGGCGCTCGCTGCAGTCGTCGACCTCAACGCTGACCTGCGTGCATTAATGAGCGGCATATTTGGATGGGCGACAATCCTCCACGGGACGGACCGCACGCCGCTGTGGGGTCATTCCCATCTAATAAGTGTCACTGAGAGGCAACCTGAGCAGCGGCTGTAATTAACTGAGCATGTTTGGTGGCTTCGGCCTCGGCAGCAGGGTGGCAATGAGCGGCCATCTTCATTTAGGGGTAGTGTTTACATTAATGAGAAGCTGCTGAGGTCGTCACGCCAGAGACATCACAGTCAGACAAGATGTAATCTCAACCTCACCCACATGTCCACATTATCCACTGTCAGGCATAAACAACAACACAACAACAACACAACACTCTCAGCTGGTCAAATACGACCGTTAAACCCTCCTAACGCCACCCTCTAGTGTCGGGACGGTGTCCCACTTTACCCTCCTAACGCCGCCCTCTAGTGTCGGGACGGTGTCCCAATTTACCCTCCTAACGCCACCCTCTAGTGTCGGGACGGTGTCCCACTTTACCCTCCTAACGCCGCCCTCTAGTGTCGGGACGGTGTCCCACTTTACCCTCCTAACGCCACCCTCTAGTGTCGGGACGGTGTCCCACTTTACCCTCCTAACGCCGCCCTCTAGTGTCGGGACGGTGTCCCACTTTACCCTCCTAACGCCACCCTCTAGTGTCGGGACGGTGTCCCACTTTACCCTCCTAACGCCGCCCTCTAGTGTCGGGACGGTGTCCCACTTTACCCTCCTAACGCCACCCTCTAGTGTCGGGACGGTGTCCCACTTTACCCTCCTAACGCCGCCCTCTAGTGTCGGGACGGTGTCCCACTTTACCCTCCTAACGCCGCCGTCTAGTGTCGGGACGGTGTCCCACTTTACCCTCCTAACGCCGCCCTCTAGTGTCGGGACGGTGTCCCACTTTACCGTCCTAACGTCACCGTCTAGTGTCGGGACGGTGTCCCACTTTACCGTCCTAACGCCACCGTCTAGTGTCGGGACGGTGTCCCACTTTACAAAGCTAAATCTCCAGAACACCAAAAGTACCTGGATGTTGTTCTGATCTGTAATAAATCTCTAGTCTTCATCAGACCAGTCTATCTCTCCTACCATATCCCACAATGCATCAGACCAGTGCTTTAAGAGCTGATTTAAAGGCTAAAGCCTGGTCTAGTACCCTGCTAAATACAGCAATTAAACCAGGGGTGCCACATGGAGGAAAATGTATTACCTAGTGGACTGGACTGGTAAAATCATGGCATAATAACTTAATAATTACAACTACAGATCATTTCCTTTGTTTTAGTTTGGTCCAAAATATTACAAGCACATTCCGAAAATGTTCCCATCACAAATAATCCTCTTGATAAAACACTTCAAATTAGTTGAAAATTCTGAGGAAAACATTGGTGCAACTTTATGAACACAGTTCCTCAGTGACTGGACCTTAGACCTGGACCAGGTCTACAAAGGCAACAACTTTAAGTCACAGCCTGTCTGAGATTGAACAAAATACAAACAACTCTTCTCGGTTAACCACACCGCTGCCTGGTGTGTTTCTGGCTTTACAGCCTCATTGCCCTCTTATAAAGGATTCTAACTCAGTCTTATCTTATCTTATCTTTCCAACTTGTAGATTTACACTGGCTGTCACGCTAAGAGGAAAGGCTTCAGTAGAAAAGATCAGAGCGCAAACGTTGAGACGTGTGATATAGTTGGTCTGTAGCCTAATGTTAGCTTTTTCTTCTGCTGATTGCATTCACCCCTCAAAAACCATGAAGTGGTGTTCATTAGTGGAGATTATCTTAATCTTAAAACATGTAAATATCTTTAACATTTGTTTGATCTTTTTTTTCTGCAATAATCCAAAACCCGATTGGACTACAGAAATAACATCATCCCTGCAGAGCTCTACTATAGTAGTTTTGCTAAAAAACTCCTCAAAAGGAGATTTACTATAAAAACACCCTCTCAGGTCAAATGTGCATATTGTAGTTTTGCTGCATTAACATTATTCATCCCCACAGGTCTGAAACATGAATAGATGTAAAGTGATGCGTCTAAATGCAGCTCCATGTAATTTGTTGGTTGCGTTTCCTAGTCAGCCTGTTATTTGGGCTCATTTCACATGCAGGGACAGGAAGCTCGGTTTCATAATTACATGACAGCAGCTGAAACCACCCGGCGGGGCCAGTAAAACCAGAGCGTTAATGAGAAGTCGTCGCGCTCACCGAGCTCCAGATGAATGCTGGGAACGAAGGAGTTGAGGAAGAACATGAAGATCACAACGCCGAGGACGGACACACACTTCACCAGCAGCACCTTGTCCGTTATTCTGTGCTGTGGAGGAGAAAATATGTTGTCTGAAGGAGGGAAAAGTTAAAGTTTTATCTTACGTATGATTGTATTTTTGTGTCAAGTGAAGCTTCAGAGAAGTATCAGCTTCATTACTGAGATAACATCATCAACGCAGCGCAGTCACAGTGAGAGTTAAAGCTCACCTTCTTCTGCAGCTCTTGAATGTTTTGCTCCCAGTTCTTGTCCTCTTGAGAGATTTGTCTGTCGGACAAAATTTTAATCTCATATTAATTATTGTTAAAACATTTAAGTACAGACTAATCGATCTCTTAAAAAGGAGTTTTAAAATATTAGTTATATTGTGGAAAACAGTGCCTGTGCCAGCTGTTTATGAATACATAATGAATGTGTATTTTAGGCGAGAAAATAACCAAACAATCAACTACAAACACATCGAGGGGCTCGTCCCTCTAACCTCAGCCAACAAAATACAGAAATCTAACAAAAATAAAGCCACATAAACAAGACTACCAGACCCATCAGAAAAACAAAAGAACCAACACAGCAAAGAGATAAATCACCAAATACAAACTTGTGTATTCCCAGTGCTACGACACTGTATTTGTGCTGTAATATAAAACAAGAAGATAAATAATAGATAAATAACGATAAAATAAGAAACTATTCTTGGACTTCCTTGTGTGTTTCCTTCCTCTTGTGTTTTAAACAATAAAATAGTCTCAGATAAACTCAATGAAATTTGCATTAATGAGTAAACATACAAAGTCATAAACATTATGATAAATCCAGAATTGTTTGTCTCATTCACATAATATTCAACCTAAAAATGACGTTCCCATACAACAGAAGTACATCTTCAATCAGTCCGAGGGAAACGCTTTCTCCCAGATCACATTGATTTTATCAGGAATACGTTTCTAATCACAGTCCCTCCTAGCTGCAGAAACAGCAGATGTTCATCCTCCACATCCAGACTGCGTATGCACCAAACCGCTGGCTGGATGGAAATGTAAAATTTGGTTTGTCTTAAATAAATCACTGCACTAAAATCTGCGCTGTATTTCACTCCCACAGCCTGAGCACTTGGACCAGATTGGCCGCTTGGCAAGCAGTTTGACCCTCATAATGACCTTTTCATGTCATTATAATTGTCATTTATATTTATTTTAGACAGAGAAAGGTGTGCTCATTTGTAAATAATACTGTCCTGCACATATTTCAGAAAAAAAGCCTTGTGTTCTGTCCACAGAAAAAAACGCTTGAGGGGTTTCTAGACTTTGAAACTGAAACCGACACTGAAACTAGTAATGTTGCTGATATGATGTTAATATACAGCCAGACGATCACTTCCACTGTCTGTTGCTACGTTGAAATGCACGGCTCGCGCCTAAAATAGGCGACACCTCCAATCTCTAAAAGAGACGTCTCATGCTGGGCGGGCAGCAGTGTGGAAGCTCTAAACCATTTACCATTAACAGGTAGGGCAGCCGCCACAGTCTGGCTCAGCCTCGGTCACTTCCTCGCCTCGTCCACTGAGAGTGGGCCTCTCTGTGACAGCAGCACAGCAGAACTGGGGATACCTTCAGCAGCATCCAGCTGGCTGCTCATCATGTCTCAGTCTAAACTGGACACTAAACACAGAGAGGAGCGGGAATCAGACCCTGAATAACTGAACCCTCAGTAAGTCCTAGAGTCAGTCAGTTTTGGAGGGGACTGTACTTGAAGCCTGGTGAGTCTCATACGGACAATAAAGGATGCCTTGTGTCCCGGTATGCTATGCCGAGGGGAAGAAACAAAGGGTCTGTCTAGTTGTATGAGAAGGTCGTTTTGTAGGACACAGGATTGAATATGCACCAAAAATGTCTTTACTCTGTGTTGGACTATAAGCAGCTAAAAAACAGAAAATGTGTTTCTGTAAGAGGCGTTAAAACCAACAATGACAGCTCTATTTTCTGTTTTCATTTCACCTCTGGAAGGTTTTCATCATCTTGCGGAGCAGACTCTCCAGGTTGAGGACTTTTTGCATCAGGAGGCATTTCACGGCCGTCTCCTCTCGGCTGGCGGGGTTAATGCGCTGAGCCGTCTGCCGCCACACCAGGATCTCATGCTTCAGTTCTGGAGGAGCAGGAAGCAGAGGAAGCCAGCGGTTTAGTTCACGCTGAACATGACAGCGGTGGAGCAGCAGCAGTACAGTGTGCAGCATGTGTATAGCAGGGTTTGGTCGGTAAGAGCAGCTACAGCTGAGAGGAGATAAAGATGTTTCTGGTCAATATGCTGCGAGCCCCCACAGAGACTACAGCAGCCAGGCGATGGGCACATTGACCGGCTCAGCAGCAGCCGGCGCTGAAGCCCAGATGCAGCCTGGGTAGATATCAGTAGGTGTAGGACTGATGCTTTTCCTCCCTCAGCTGTTTTTGACCAAAAAAATAAACAGTTTTATGACATTTGGAAAATGTTTATGGAAGTTGTATAAGATGGTGACATTGAAGAGTTAAATGTTGAGATGACTAATCTATTGAGAGGAGTGTGTGCTATACATTGTTTTATGTTAATAACCATAATCCTAATTTAAATCAATTAATTACATTTATTAATAATTAATAATTAATTATTATTTTTTACTTAATTATATTTTCGTTGTTTATAAAAAAAAATTAAAATCATGTTTTTACAATAATTGTTTTATGATTATATTATACACTGCCACATGTTCAGTTTGGGAGAAGGGTCTGTGTTGTATGTACAATATGTTAAATGTATAAAATTAATAAATATATGTGTAAAAAAAAATAAATAAATAAATAAATAAAAATAAATAAATAAGACAAACAATGTTGAGTTTTAAATAGGGCTGTCAAAGTTAACATGATAATCAACGTGTTAACGCAAATGAAATTTTAAATTTAAAGCTAGAGTGAAGATACTGGTATCATATGAAACTAGGAAACCTAAAGAATCCAACAGTACAGCCAGGATCTGAAGGAGGTTAAAGAAGATAAGATAAGAGATTCCTTTATTAGTCCCACAGTGGAGAAATTCACAAAATAACGCTCCAAACGTACACTAAGTCTGTACATTTTGGTGAGGGATGAAGTTTGCCATGTTATGACTGGAGCAGACTGTTTTATGCTGAATGAAGTACACTGAAGTACCTGTGAGGGTTTCTGGACAGTATTTGTGCAGAATTTGACCAGGAGAGGAAGCCAGCTGTTTGGTTCGCGCTGAACATGACAGCGGTGGAGCAGCAGCAGTACAGTGTGCAGCATGTGTATAGCAGGGTTTGGTCGGTAAGAGCAGCTACAGCTGAGAGGAGATAAAGATGTTTCTGGTCAATATGCTGCGAGCCCCCACAGAGACTACAGCAGCCAGGCGATGGGCACATTGACCGGCTCAGCAGCAGCCGGCGCTGAAGCCCAGATGCAGCTTGGGTAGATATCAGTAGGTGCCATCCTTTTTCAGAAAGGTTGCTAGGTGACCTTAATAGAATCTAACTGGCAACTGGGAAAAAAAAAAAAAAAAAACATTCCTGTAAGCGAATCTGCACAATTACGAGTCATGGCGGGAGCTGATTGAGCCGCATGCTCTCCGGTAAGCCGGGGTGGCGGCAGCAGCTCCACGGGGTGGATTTACAGATGGGCTATCAGGCCCGCATTGAGCGCTCACCATAGAGACCGGCGCTGACTTCCTCCAACCCGCCTGGGGCTCGGTGGGACAATACCGCTCCTAACAGTCGGCCTTAAATGTGAGCGGTGTGGCGGCGAGCGGGGAGCCTGGTGGTCTCTGCTTTAATGATCCCCTGCTGGGGTGCTCTCACTGTACTGCTGTGGGTAAACACTGATAAGAGCTGGCTGTGTTTCTGGAAGAATTGCAAAACAATTTCACACAGATATCGCTGTTTTATTACTTTGCCCATTATCTGCATCCCTGGGGTGTCGTGTGCAAAGATGTACGGCAGCAAATAGATTGTAGGACGGAGGACACACCCTGTGGTTTTCATTCTTATTAAATGGTGTACCTCTGGATGATGTCTGGACAGTATAACGGCCAAACACTTCTTCTACACTTCTGTTAATGGATAATTAATGAGCTCTATAAAAGAAGCAGATATACATGTATTAGATAGAATAGTATTAGAAGGCAGCAGTGCCGTGCTGCTCTCCGGCTGGTCAGCGCCAGCTGAACGTCAGACTACAGGGGTTTTCTGAGATGAGCCCCGTGGCGTCGATCTGGGAAGGTGACAGTGTTCCCCCAGTAAATGATGCTGAACTTAACCTGAGCGCTTTAATTATACTAACGTAGAGTAACACTTTATCTTAAGGTACACATACGTAAGGGATCATTTATAAACCTTCTGAGACCCACAATAGACGAGTTTTAGTCTCTTTTAGGGGGGTCCAGGGGGTCTTTAGGGGGTCCACGGGGTCTTTAGGGGGTCCACGGGGTCTTTAGGGGGTCCAGGGGGTCTTTAGGGGAGATAGCAGGTCAGCAGTAGACGTCTCATAGAAGTGGTGAACACTGTCTGAAAGCTGAAACCTGGAGATTAATCTGAGATGCTGCTCAGCTCTGAGGGTCAGGTTCTAGAAACTAGAGAACCTGATGGATCCATCGGTACCAACCAGGTCAGACTACTACTACTACTACTACTACTACTACTACTACTACTACTACTACTACATCCTGGTCTCATCTGAAACTAGAGAACCTGATGGATCCATCAGTACCAACCAGGTCAGACTAGTACTACTACTACTACTACTACTACTACTACATCCTGGTCTCATCTGAAACTAGAGAACCTGATGGATCCATCAGTACCAACCAGGTCAGACTACTACTACTACTACTACTACTACTACTACTACTACATCCTGGTCTCATCTGAAACTAGAGAACCTGATGGATCCATCAGTACCAACCAGGTCAGACTAGCTGGTAGTGAAGGAGGTTAAATGAGGTTTTTCTTTGGCCTTTTTTCATCTGACATTTTTTACATTTTCTTCTGCATTATTCTGCCATTTTTGGACATTTTTCAGACAAATATAGGACTTCTGCCATGTTTCTGGGACATTTTTGGACATATGTTTGCATAAAACAGCATACTTGTCCACTGCCATGTTGATAAGAGTATTAAATACTTGACTCTCACTTTAAGTTTCATTTTGAACTGATAAAAAATATGCAATTAATTTGATATGAAAGATTTCAATCAACTGACAGCTCTTATTGATAAACATGTTAATAACCAACCAATTCATATAAAGTGTGAGACCAAACTTGGCTTAAACATCTTAAATGTAGCTGCTTATAAACATCTTATTTATTTCCTTTTATTAATTAGTATGCCATAATCCAGACATGCTGTGTCTGAGACGACAGGGTCACCTGATGAGGACAATGTGAATGCACCACACTGTCCATCAGCTGAGACAGAGGAGGGAAAGTCTTCAGCTCAGCCATTCGAGGCCACAACGCAGAGCTAATAAAGTTTCTATGAAGTCACTGTGTCGCTGCAGCGATGGCGTAGTAAGGGGTTAATTCACTTCATACCAATAATCAACAGCTAACTGATTTCAGATTCATCCAGAGCAATTATACCTTTTATATTTCAGCACTGTGACAACATGATGACTCCCTTCATCTTAACTCACCGACGATTTCAATGGACTCTTTGTTGTAGAGCTTTTTGTTCCAGTAGAGCAGCCGCAGGAAAGGAAACGAGCTGAAGAGGACGAGGCATATTCCCAGGAACATGTAGCCGGTGAAACTGGCAAAATCAATCCCCTGTAAGGCAGAGAAGAACAAGGAGTTGGAGCACACAGCGAGCACCGAGACGGCCTTCATATGAGCATCGGTGCATCGGTTTAGGTGAGATCAGCTGGTGAGAATAAACAACGGCTCATTGTCTGAGAAAATCTGTTAACACAGTAATTCAAATAATTATAGCTCTGAACATTTGCCAGGTGCATACAGTGACTTTCCATTACGTGGTATTATACTGTCAGTAATACATATTTATATTTCAGAGCCATGAACCTGGAGGACGGAACCTGCCAAAATCTAAAATATGTTAATAAATGACTCTATAAATGAATAAATAATACCTATGGCAAAAAATAATATTTAAAAATAAATGTGGCCATTAATTAATTAATAAATGGTGACATCAATTGATATTCACATGTCAATTAGCTTTTTATTTATTTATCCTTGTATTATATAATTCCCTTGTTTAGCTATGTACTCTTCTGTTTAATAATTTCATCTTTATTCATTTTAAACTTTAGTTATTTATTTTTGCATATTTTTATATTTATTCATTTATTTTCTATCTATTTTATATGTATTTTCAAATGTATGCATTAATCTATGCATTTTATATATATATATATGTATTATTTTTAATTATTTATTCAATATTCATTTCTAAATGTATGTATTAGTTCACATATTTATGCACAATATTTATATACTACATCTACTACTACATCCTCGTTTGAATGACATCACCTACATGAGATAGCATTTCTACAACCTCTAATTCAAGCTGCCAACGATTCATACTGTCTGTATTTCTTATATGTACAACAGTGTGAAAATTCATCTACAGATACTCAGAAAGTGGCTCATAGTGACCTCTACAGGATTTACAGTTCACAAGCTGCAGAAACCAGGATGAACCAGCACACGACAGATACACACAAATCAGTCAGTATAATTGAGTTTAAATTAAGATATTCTCACATAAATATCAGAATCACAAACGTCCATCAAGTGTAACGTTTGAATCAGGGGACGTCACATGATCACTGGTTTGCTCTTTGCTCTCCACCAGATACAGCAGAAAATAAAATAAAGTAAAATAAAATAAAATAAAACAAAACAAAATGAAATAAAATAAATAAAATAAAATAAAATAAAATAAAATAAAATAAAATAAAATAAAATAAAATAAAATAAAATAAAATAAAATAAATGGCAAAGTGCCATTTTGCAAGTGACCATCTGTGGGGTGCTTTAAAGCACCACCGCTCTTGTCCTTGTGGCTGCTACAGTAACTCTCCTGACGGTGAACTAGAGACAGTGAACGCAGCACCGAGGCTGCTACAGTAACTCTCCTGACGGTGAACTGGAGACAGTGAACGCAGCACCGTGGCTGCTACAGTAACTGACCTGACGGTGAACTGGAGACAGTGAACGCAGCACCATGGCTGCTACAGTAACTCTCCTGACGGTGAACTGGAGACAGTGAACGCAGCACCGTGGCTGCTACAGTAACTGACCTGACGGTGAACTGGAGACAGTGAACGCAGCACCGTGGCTGCTACAGTAACTGACCTGACGGTGAACTAGAGACAGTGAATGCAGCACCATGGCTGCTACAGTAACTCTCCTGACGGTGAACATGAGACAGTGAACGCAGCACCGTGGCTGCTACAGTAACTCTCCTGACGGTGAACTAGAGACAGTGAACGCAGCACCGTGGCTGCTACAGTAACTCTCCTGACGGTGAACTGGAGACAGTGAACGCAGCACCGTGGCTGCTACAGTAACTCTCCTGACGGTGAACTGGAGACAGTGAACGCAGCACCGTGGCTGCTACAGTAACTGACCTGACGGTGAACTGGAGACAGTGAACGCAGCACCGTGGCTGCTACAGTAACTCTCCTGACGGTGAACTGGAGACAGTGAATGCAGCACCGTGGCTGCTACAGTAACTGACCTGACGGTGAACTGGAGACAGTGAACGCAGCACCGTGGCTGCTACAGTAACTGACCTGACGGTGAACTGGAGACAGTGAACGCAGCACCGTGGCTGCTACAGTAACTGACCTGACGGTGAAGTGGAGACAGTGAACGCAGCACCGTGGCTGCTACAGTAACTGACCTGACGGTGAACTGGAGACAGTGAACGCAGCACCGTGGCTGCTACAGTAACTCTCCTGATGGTGAACTGTTGACTCAGTTATCTGTTGTGCTCATATACTGCAGTTCACTGCTGCACGTGAGGCACGATTCTTGTCGGTTAACGGTTAATTGTCGGTTAATGAGGACAGCCTCCTGAGTCGAGGACACTTGCTCATACAAGTCTGTGAAAGTGAAAGCTCCAACCGTTGCTGCTTTGGTTGTAAACTAGAATCTGGATGTCCTGTATCTGTGTTTGCTGCTGTCATGTTTCTCTGTTTACAGCCATAAACTGTGACCCTGGCGTGTCCATATTTCAGAGCCAATATCAACGCCTCGTCTGACTAGCTGGAGGAGATCCACTTGGCAAACAGAGAGTCCCTCAATGAAATTATACCAAAAGGAGGTAGGGGTTTTGTATGCACCATGCTACCTTGTGCTGCAACAAATCAAATACAAGGACACTCTGATGGGGGGGGGCAGAGGCACCCAAACACCTCACATCTGTGCCATTCTTTCTATCTCTGGATTTCTCCCGGATATCCCCTTCACACAAACAAGCGACCATGCAAACAAACAAACAGGCGGGCAAAACCATGCATGCACACACAAGCTGTCCTTATCAGAGGCCAGACATGACTCCGGTTGGCGGTTCTGTCACCGGGAACACCGAGCCAAGACAAACTGGACAGCGGGCCGCGGGAGCCTGGTGTGGTAGCAGCGACTGTATCCCCGGAGGAGACCACATACTGCTGCACCCACAAAGGCTAAAATGTCACACGCAGTGAACAGATGCCACATCAAGCAACTGGGAAAATGTCATGTCTTCTAGTGATGCAGCAGCACTACGCCCCTCTGAGTGCAAGACGAGGGAAGGTTAGCAGAGAAGCCAACAAGTCAGTGCCCTTTTCAGACGGCGATAAGCTGCTCTGATTCACTCAGACAAGCTGTTTACCGACATCACCTCAGTCACAACATGGAAAAATCAGCTCTGTCAATTAGGCTGACAAATACTTAAATATAGATACACAGTAAGGAGACTTGATGTTCTTAGGGCTGGGACAATACACCTATCTCATGATTCAATACTACCATGATACCTGGGTGCTGATTTGATATGTATTTTGATTTTTGTTAACATTTTTACTACTGGACCACTGATTCAGACACTTCTAGGGACTTTTACTTTGTAAAGTATCTAAATTAATACACTAAAAATATACAGTAAAATGTCTGATTTTCAGCAGGTCTGTAGTCAGAGACGTCTTGAAGTCAGATATATCAGGATCATTATCAGGAATTATTGATCACAGTTTTTATCCAGCAACCCTCACAGATTAGTGGGATTTTCTTTTTAATTTATCAGGGTCATGTAATGTTTTATACTCTGCTGAATATAATCCATCAGTCTGATTTCCATAGATGGATTCTGTAGATTCAGTTCCCTTTGTTAACACCTTATTTTGAAAAGCGGCCGTAGTCCCAGGTGTCTACTTCCTCTAACTCCTCCAAGGTGGTCTCTAGCTCTCCGTCAGCTCCGTTCTCTTTATCCATCCATGGTCAGCTCCATCGGGGCCGTCTGAATGCATTTAACATAAATGTCAGTATATGGAGCTCTACAGTCGTCGCGTCGGCCCGTCGGACCACGGAGACGAGAGCGACGGCCGGCCGGACCGCACGTTACTGCCGTACGATGACGTTTCCCGTCCGTGACGGAGTTAGCGTGCAGCTTTAGCCGTGATGTCTAGCTCTGCTTTTCCAAAGTGTTTCCCTCCTTTACTGGATGTGTAGTGTTTACCAGGCTGGATTTAACATGGAGGGTGGAGGTCGGATCCACGCCCACCCTCCACCCTTTAATACTTTCTGAGGTTTGTTCTGGTTGACGGATACCGAACGGATATGACGTCACGTTACTCAGACTACCACAATAAAAGAGCTAACTTCCTTCTACCTCCACGTAGACTCAGATGAAGCAGATATATGGATTCTGGCATCAAAACATCTATTAAATCCATAAAAATATATATATAATATTTTTTACAGGTTATGATCTAACTTCGAACCAGAAAAGTAATCATTTTCAATCAATATGACTGCAAAAACATGGTGCTGCAGCCAAGACCACCTAAACGGAGACCAAGTCAAGACCAAGACCAAGACTAAGACCAGTCCCACACTGCATGACCCGCTTAGCCTACAATAAAATGTGGAACATGCAAACCAGAGTCAATCTTCGAACTGATCTGAAAGATCTACATCCCCATAAAAACACCCACAAATAAAGATTTCACCTCTTCCATTGTGATATATACAGTACAATATACAGTATGTAAGGTACAATGCCCAATGATTTGTACGTTCTCAGGAATTAATGGATGACGGAAGCAAATCAGAGCCGTAGAAGGGCATGGACCCTGCAGTAGGACCTGTATCTGCTCCTTTGTGCCAGGAGGACCAGAGGGAGCACTGCCAAAGCCCTGCAACATGACCTCCAGCAGGTTACTGGTGTACATGTTTCTGACCAAACTGTCAGAATCAGACTACATGAGAGGGGCATGAGGACCTGACGTCCTCTAGTGGGACCCGACGTCCTCTAGTGGGACCTGACGTCCTCTAGTGGGACCTGACGTCCTCTAGTGGGACCTGACGTCCTCTAGTGGGACCCGACGTCCTCTAGTGGGACCTGACGTCCTCTAGTGGGACCTGACGTCCTCTAGTGGGACCTGACGTCCTCTAGTGGGACCTGTGCTCACTGTCCAGCACCCTGCAGCTCCATTAGCATCCAGCTTACCAGAGAACACCAGAATTTGCAGGTCGGCCAGTGGCGTTATGTTGGACGATGTTACAGGCAGCATAACGTTCACCACGGCGTCTCCAGACTCTTTCACACCTGCCACATGTGTTCAGTGTGAACCTGCTCTCATCTGTGAAGACAACGGGGCGCCCACTCCCTGTTTGGGGGGTCGTCTTGCTATTGCCTCTCCATTGCACCTGTTGTCATTTTCATTTGCACCAAAGCAGCTGAAAGTGATTCATAATCACCTGTGTTTCCTACATGGACAGATTGAAATCCCTTAACTTTAACTGACTTGGTGTTGTACTGTGATCATTAAGGGCTCCCTTCATTTTTTTTGTGCAGTGTATATAGAACTGTTTTAAAAAGGGCAGATTTCAGTGAGCTGCTAGAATAACTTCTATACAAGGGAAAATCCACCACGAGAAAATAGCTGGCATTCAGTTACATGCTTTCACACATTATTGCGTCAGCGACACTTTGTCCTTCAAGT
The DNA here is from genome assembly GCA_947000775.1 of Pterois miles. Taxonomy (NCBI): domain Eukaryota; kingdom Metazoa; phylum Chordata; class Actinopteri; order Perciformes; family Scorpaenidae; genus Pterois; species Pterois miles. The sequence goes on from CAMQGK010000650.1 coordinate 5,262,537, forward strand.
TTAATGAGACATTAATCCCAAAGAAAGGTGCTCCTCTCAGAGAAGACCAGAGTCAGACCAATATAAGATGCTAGGAAGGTGTTACTCCACAGAAATACTCCAATGTGCTGTAAGAGGGAACTCTCACAGTGTTGCTTATAATGACAGTATGAACTGCATGACGTGTTATGTGACATTTATATTTATCTTCTAAACATTTGTCAACAGAGCAGCGGTAAGTACTGGGTTTCAGCCTCTTTCTCCACTGTTTTGACATTTTTAATTCCCCTGATTTATGATGGCAGCAGCAAAAGTAGAAATTGGTTTCAGTGCCACTACATCTCCATTCATCACCTGCACATCAGTGTAAATAAGGGTCACAACAGCTCTCAATAGCACAGATACATGGAGAGATTGTGCTGGGCAGAGATAACACATGTTCAACCCAGCAGATGATTAGATTTACCCACAGTGCATACCAATGAAATAATGTCTGTCTGTACACTATGAGGGTGTACGCACTGTGAAGCCTTTATTAGATCATGAATGACAGAGCTTATATGAGGAATATGACGGCTTTATAAAAACTACATAACTGCCAGTAAACTCTCACCTTATGGCACGTTTCAAACTCAAGGCCTTTGGGCCAAATTAGGCCCGGCACCTCATTTTATGTGGCCCGCGAGGGCTTGCAAAGAATATATTATGCTTATCCAACAATTCTCTGCCGCTTTACAGAAGTATGGTGTCCTTAAACTACATGTCCCACAATGCATCTCCATTTTGTTACACGCACACTGAAGCGTCTCAATATCACTGGTTTCCAGCAGCGGCGCTCTAGCTGAGCGATGGGGTCGTAAAATAATCTGAACAGAACCAAAATGTCGGAGAACAGCAAAGTTGGAGCAGAGGGAAGGACAGAAAGAGGATCCATGTTAGTGGTTGATGGAGACCAGCCGGTATGTCTTCTTTACTACGAGGCAGTAAAACACTGTCACACCACTGTCATCTACCACATGATCTCAGCTGATCAGCTGCTGATCAATAACAGTTTATACGCCACAGACTGAACGTTAGATCAGAGCTCATTGATCTGTTGGACTAGAGTTCTGCCCCTCTCAACTCCCACCACAAAGTTACACTAAGTTAATGGAATAAACTGGGTTTGATCATATTTGTGTGATGGTATAAAAAAGACCTTTATTATTCACTAGAGAGTTATTTTGATCTCTGATGGATGAGTAATGATGAGGGTTTCTGAATCTCATAAATTCATGGATTTATGTTATAATAACATAGAAATGTGAGTGTGTGTCCACATACAGTATTTTAGTGTATACATGCTGCAGATATATTGACGTGTTTTTGTTACTGAACTCATTTTTTAATTAAATTGTTCAATATTTGTGTTGCAATTATTTTTCCTAGACTTGTGCTTTCAGAGCTGGTTATTAAATAAATTATTACTGAAACTAATAATAATCAAATGCAGAGGCAGTTTTGTAATTTGATCAAGAGTAGATATATTAATATAGTCTCACAGTTACAACCGGCCCTCTGAGGGGAACCATGATGCTGATGTGGACCAGGATCAAACTGAGTTTGACACCTTTGGGTAAAAGAATCCGGTAAGTAAGTGCATGACTACCCAGCATACACTTGTTGTGTCTTTGAGTATCTTGAAAAGCATCCTATAAATAAATTAATAAATATTATTATTAGTATTAGTCATATTGTTAGTTTTATTATAAAGTGTATGTATTGGATACCAAATGTTATTGCACTTACCAGGGAATAAAGTTAGTACCTACCAAATACAGGCTAAATGTTGGCTGTAGCAGGTCAAAAATTCAGGTCACCTGCCAACATGGTAGCCTATCACTTTCCTTATATTAAGACATATTAGTTTGAAATAGATATTTCTCATTTAAAAATAGGAAGGGATTAAGTTTACATGATATAGTCTAGATTTCTACTGTCTGCTACCACTGACTCAGTGTCTCTACACAGATTTCACAAGTGGAAGACGGTAGAAATGTTCAGTTCAGAAAAAAATCAATTTCAGACTCTGACACTAACTGTTTGTGTTAAAGGGACTGTATGTAACTTTGTGCACATTTAAATCACTTTTGCTGAGTGATAGAAGACAGAGGGGTATTTCCAGGAGAATCAGCAGATGTGGCGTCATGAACTCCGGAGCACTTTCAGGGTTAAAGCCTGGACCAGACCGGCCGTGTGTTGTGTGTTGATTTAAAAATAGATCTTTACTTTTTTCATGTCTGTGACATTTTCTACAGATACAGACGTAGAAACTGTAGTAATGTTGCTGATATGACGTCAACATACAGCCGTCGATTACTTTCACTGTCTGTTGCTGCTGTGAGCCACGTGGCTCATGTCAAAAATAGGCGAGACCTCGAATCTCTAGAAGAGATGCAGCTCAGCCGAGCGTCTCATGCAGGCGGTGTGGCAGCTCTAACCTGTTAACATGGACGCTGAACTAAAAACAACAGGTAACACAGCCACCATGCGCTCCTCAGGTGGCCCGCCTGGCCCTGGGCTTCGAGGTGTCCATAGAGCCACAAAACAAGCCTCTCAACAAAAACCTCGAGCCATATATTGTCCTTGACTTGGGTGTTGAGGTAGTAGTGTTTGTCATACAGTACTGGGTGTTGAGAAAGGATTGTTGCGTTGGCGTTGTTATTCAAAAATGCCAATAGTCCGAAAACGGGACAAAAACTTTACAGTCTGTTACCCCGAAAACAAACTCCCATTGATCCTAAAATACACACTACGCCTGCACAAACAGAGGCACACGGTGGACTATTGTGCAGAATGAGACGATCACTGGGAACAAAAGATTTCATCGCTTTTATGCATATTTCTACTAGTGGCAATCAGCTGAAATCGAGGTCCAGCAGAAGGGGTTTTCTTGCACAAATGTTCCCACAAACTCAGTTTTTATAAACCACTGTGTGAGTTTTTAAGACAAACATCTGTGTTTGGTGTGAAACAGCTTTAAAGGGACTGTACGTAAGTTTTTACACATATAAACACGTTTTAATTGTTTTTTATTGCCAATATGTGAGCAGGCTTTAAGACCTCCCGTTAAGTTAAATATAATAATGTAAATAATCTCAGAGAGACACAACTAGGCCACATTACGAAGATGAAGAAGATTTTGTTCTGGAAGCAAAACTAAAGTTGAAAAAAAAAATCACAACTTTTGGCCAAAATTTCACATCAAACGGTTCGGGTAAAAAATCGTGAACCGTTCGATTCGCTAGTAACGGTTCAGGTCGTGTATGTGTTGTTCGGTTCATCTGAAATAGGTTATGAGGCCGATTGTGTATTTTTTTCATCCCGTTTATTGTAATATATTTTATATATATATTGTAATAATAATAATAATAATAATAATAATAATAATACATTTATTTTAAGGTTACCATACAACAAATAAAAATACAATTAAACACACTAAAGCAGAGTAAAAGCAGAGTGATGTACTCTTATTGTGAAGGGTCCACACTACAGAACCTTCATGTTATTAATTGATATTTTTTTCTCATATGGTGCAGGCCTCGTATGTTACTGTTGATTAATAATAAGGCTCTAGTGCTGGCTGACCGCATGCTGCACTTGTTATTGATGGCCTCAGTCTATAATTAGTTTTATTTAATAATTCTTCTTAAATAACACAGTGTCTGTTTTCTTTTAGGCAAGTCTTTTACGTCGAGCCATAAGATGTCACAATGAACAGTTCTGGATTTATTTTGCCTAATAAATGAAAAGTTTATTAGGAAACAAAGGAAAGAAAACAAAAAGTATAGGTGTGTATCTAGGGGGAGCAGGAGCTACAATCAGCTGATGAAGATTCAAATACTCTGCCAGTCGTGGCGGCTGTGATTTTGTGTGGACAGCTCGGCTCTCTACCTTTTTAGTCATTGCTGGTGGTTTACGTTGTTCAAGGTAGTCGACAGATTGGGGGAAATCGGGGCCGGGTTAGTTTACTGTAAAAACTGATTTGCAACCCTGCAGAAGTTTCTGTTAGTAACACTAATGTGCAGCGGTGCTGTTCTGGCTGTACTGTGTTTTGTTTTGTCGTCACATTAGTGAGGTTTTATTTTGTGTTCAGTTTTAGTAGTAAGTTTAGATCTGTAACTCTAATTTTTGAGAGTCCTCCTTTTGTTCTGTTTGTTTCATTGATTTTTAACAGCCCTGTTCTTTTCCCACCTTTTTGTCTGTCTCACCACCTTTTGTCACCAAAAGAAAATCAGTCTCCTTGAAAATAAAATAACTTAATTTACCAAGAAAATCTGGCTTTGTGTTGCTTCCCTTTACCTGAGCAAGCTGGGTCATAACAAGGTTCAAACTATAATTGGAAACTGTACCTTAAACATACCGAACCGAAAACCGTGACCTCAGACCATGAACTGTCCCAGCCCTAGTGGGCACCCTGGACAACTAGACCACACTGTCATCCATCAAACCACATCTGAAGATCCTAAGTTCAATAGTTTCAGAGTTCTGCTCTGGAAATGAAAGCGAGCAGACGGACGGCTCGTTATAAACCTGACAAACGTCTTCGCGCTGGAATAATTATCAACACTAGAAAGATGAATAAAAGGTGAGTTATGACGACGTGAATCCATCTCTGATGACATGTTTCCAAAAGATGGCGGTGGGGGCGACTAGAGGGAATTGGGAGGAGCGTGATGGTGTCACCGAGAGTGGCTGAGGGGCGACACGGACGCGGTGAGGAGTGGAGGGTTTAAGTTGGTGCGGGGGAAGGACGAGAGAAAGGGTAAGAGGAAAGGAGGAGGTTGGCGGTGTTTGTGAATGATAGATGGTGTCCCTGGTCAATCACTGTTAAAGACCAACACTGCAGAGGGACATCGAGCTGCTCGTTTGTATGAGGCCGTTTATTTACCGAGGGAATTTACACAGTTTTATGATGGCTGTGTTGTTCCCCCTCTGCTAACGGTGACACAGCTTGTGATGTCCTCTATTAGTCACTAGAGGCTGAGACACAGCACCCTCAGGCCCTCTCCTGGTCTCTGGAGACTTTAATCATGTCTCTCTGTCCTCCCTCTACCACTTTCACTCAGTTGTTTATGTGACACGAGACAATAAACCTGGCTTTGTATGCAACTGCAAGGAGGATCACATCATCCCCTCCCCTGGGAAGATAGACCACAACCTGGTTCATTCCAGCCTGTGTACAGACCCCTGGTACACAGAGAAAGGTTGACAGTGAGGACATGGTCAAAGAAGCTGAGGAAGCTTGAGGACTGTTTAGACAAAGTGTGGGAGGAACTCTGGGACTTATGGGGAGGACATAGATGGACTGAGGGCTGCAACGGACTACATAACTTTGATGGAAAAACCGTACAACAGGACGGTAGGTGTTTTAATAAAAACCCTGGATTAATTGATATAAGGCCTTAAGGAGAAGAAGGGGCTTTAGATAGGAAATAGGAGGAGCTGAAGGTGTTAGAGGGAGCTAAGGAGGAAAATAGGGAGGGGAAGAACAGCTAGGAGGAAGATGGAGGAAAGTTGCAGAGAAAACATAGTGGAGTCTGGAAAGGCCTAAAAACATTAGGCACAAGAAACCAGACTAAGGCTGTGGGAGACCTAAAGTGGGTGAATGATTTGAACCATTACTTTAACAGGTTAATGAGTCACCTACACCTACCCCTCCCCGGCCCAGTCCACCCTGCTGCAGTCCCCTCCATCTCCCACTTCAAGACAGTGCCCCCCCTCCTCCTCCTCCTTCACCACCTTCAGCTCAACAATAGCCCCCCCACTGACATCGACACCTACAGCTCTACCTATGGCTCCAGCAGACCCGTCACACAGACAACCCCCTCTGCTCCACTACTCAGCCCTGACCCCCCACCAACCCCTCCTCTGCCTCTGCACACAGCCCCCCTGCTCCAGTTTGTCTTCACGACACTTAGGTGAAGAACCAGCTAAGAAGATGAACGTGAGGAGGCTAGGGTAGATGGCATCAGCTCCAGGCTCCTGAAGTCCTGCGCAGACAGCTGTGTGGGACTTTGGACATTATTTAACCTGAGCCTGAAGCTGAGGAAGGTACCACAACTGTGGAAGACATCCTGCGTGGTACCTGTGCCCAAGACCCCGCACCCCAAGGACCCCAGCAGCTTCAGGCCGGTGGATTAACATCCCACCTGATGAAGGCCCTGGAGCGCCTGGTCCTCCAACATCTCCGCCCTGTGGTGAGTCCATCCATGGACCACTACAGTTTGCCTATCAACCTGGATTGGGGTGGATGATGCCGTATTTCCTTGTGGACCGAGCTTGTCTCACCTGGAGAAACCTGGGAGCACTGTGAGGATATGTTTTTGATTTCTCAGTGTTTCAACACCATCCAGCCGACACTTCTGGGGGACAAACTGGAGACTGAGGGGTAGATCAACATCTTCATCCTGGATACTGGACTACCTCACAAACCGCCCACAGTTTGTGAGGACACAGGACTTATTTAGACACGGTGGTCTGAGTGTGGGGGCCCCGAGGGAACGGTTCTGACACGGTGGTCTGCAGTGTGGGGGTTCCTAGGGAACGGTTCTGACACGGTGGTCTGCAGTGTGGGGGTTCCTAGGGACGGTTCTGGCTCCGTCCTCTTCACGCTCTCACTGCAGACTTCACTTCAACTCACCAACCTGTCACCTGCAGAAGTTCTCTGATGCTCTGCTCTGTGGCTATATGATGGGGACGATGGGGAGTAAGAGAACTTTCCAGGACTTGGTGGACTGGTGCTGCGGAACCACTCAGATAACGGGGGAAAACTAAAGGCTGGTGGTGGATTTCGAGGAAATATCTAACACGGTGAGATCAGGGATAGACATTGAGATGGTGAATTTATAAATACTGGGTGTTCACTGAAAATAAACTGGACTGGACAACAAACTCTTGCACTAATAAAAGGCAGAGAGGCTGTTGCTAGGAGATGGGTTGGAGTGAGGGGAACTCTGAAAATTTATGACACGGGTGGATCAGCTATTTTATGGAGTGGTTTGGGGGAGAGATAAGCTGAGACAGGAAGAGGCTGGATAAGATTATAAAAGGGCAGTCTGTCCTGGGATGCCTGGACTAGTGAGGTGGTGGGAGAGAGGAGGATGACGGCTAAGCTGTATATGATGGTGAAGGACTCCCACCCCATGAGAGACACCATAGAGCTCTGGAGAGCTCTTAGTGACAGGCTGCTACACCCTAAGTGTACGAAGGAGCGTTAGAAGGTCCTTCCTGCTGCAGCTGTTAGACTCACAACCAGCACTGCCCCAGTAAACCAAATCACAGTCACATTCAAACAAACTCACGGACATACGGAATAAGGCTTTATGTAAATTATAATTGATATGATGGACAATTTTTTCTGTCTTTCTCCTTTTTCTATATGTTATCTAATTATTTTATTTGTATTGCTGCTGTAACGTGTAAATTTCCCCACTGTGGGAC
>CAMQGK010000650.1:5275000-5305000 GCA_947000775.1 Pterois miles
ATTTTAGAGCCGTGGTCGGGGCCATAGATTTTAATTAGCTGATATTTCAGAGCCGTGGTCGGGGCTATAGATTCTAATTAGCTGATATTTCAGAGCCGTGGTCGGGGCCATAGATTCTAATTAGCTGATATTTCAGAGCCGTGGTCGGGGCCATAGATTCTAATTAGCTGATATTTCAGAGCCGTGGTCAAGGCCATAGATTCTATACATTTCTGGATATAGAATAAATCTCCTAGTGCCCGCAACAGTAAAACAGCAAAATGAGTACAAAGGCCATGAACACTGTCCAGAAAATACAACTGAAGGAGATTGTATGCTCCAAACTGTTTATAAATTAAATAATGTAGATATACATAATTCTACATAATTGCTTTATATAAAGAGTATTGTAGCACATGTAAAAACATGGTATCTGTATTGCCTGTAGGTTTGGAATATTTCCAGAAAGTCACCTCTGCTGTATTTCACCAAATGACATGAAAATTTCGGTGGCAGCTGTTGATTGTGGAAGTTGTCAAACCATCTGTGGCCATGCATCAATATGACATTTATATATCACTGATCTAGCAGAACTATCTTTAATGTAAATAATGAGTTATAGATGTGATCAGCTGTCTGAAAAGAATGCTTGTTTTTAACCTTCATAAAAAAGCTTCAGTAGACTGATAGAAAGTGCATAAAGTGAAGATCAGAAGTCAGACAGTGAAGTAGAGATTAGACTGAGTAAATTAATATATGAGAGAAACATGTTTGACTTAAGAGTCTAACCATGCCAAAGAGAAGAGCCAGCGTCTCGTAGTCGATCCACTCAACCACGGTAACCAGACTGGGCCTCTGTGGGACAGACAGGGAAAATATAATGAGACGTCACTTGGATTTATTTACAATTCCCACTTCTGTGGAAAAAAAAAAAAGCAAAACAGGAAGGAGTCACTAAATTAGTGTCTGCTACATAAACTTTTTCTTCTTTTCAGTGCAGTACTAAACTTCCTGACATCTTTAACAAATGTATATGTAACTGTAATTTGTCCCTGGCCCAGATCCTGCCTTTGGGTGCTATAGGTCTTTTTGCACAGACGACATTTTGACTTGTTATAGCAGGAAAAGCACAGGTGGAACGTATAAATCTAATGGTGACCCGCTGAGCTGTACAGGCTCCCACAAACTGGAACCCATAATTAATGTTATTAATTACGCCTGTGCTTTTCTTGCATTTGCTGGAACTTTGAAAACGATTTTCCAAGTTGTGATATTTCACTTTTCCATAATATGTTGTTGCAATATACAGTAGATTACGAATGCTGTTAATGTACCGTAAAGACAAAGAACTGTCAGCTTCTTTACAGCCATCCACTTTCTTACTTAAAAAACATGGCGGTAAATTTATTATTCGTAAACAGAAGCAAACTGCGGCTAATCAAAGGAAAGACTGGAGGCTAACACTAGCAGAGGGCTAACGTTACACATCTAAGGTGTCATCTTGCTGTGTGATTAGCAGTGCATACATTTGAGATCTAGCAAGCTGTAATATCCCCAAAACATTTCAGAGATGGAGAAAAAAATGTTCCAAATAGTTTAGCCTTCTGCTAACTGCAGCCAATGGCACACCACTGTTAGCAGAAGGCTAATCTATTAGCAACCTTTTCTCTCCATCTCTGAAACATTTCTCTGGTATTGTCCAACTCTCTTTTTGACTGACTTTACTGAAGGATAGTTAACAATGGGCATCCAAAGATTCATACGCCTTCACTTTATCTTTACAGCGCTGCCGTTGGCCACCAGCCCACGAGAGGAGCAGCTGGCCACTTTAAGGAGAAAAACTGGTCCACCTTAAGAGAGTCTGAGCTCGCAGATACAGGAATTTGGCTCCCAGCTTAAGCTCTGGACTTCCAGCTGAGGAGTTGTAGCTTGTAGCCTCGTAGGTCTGTCGGAAACTAGCTGAAGTTACGCTATGGTGGGAACACAGCCACCGCACACACTGTTTATCGTTAATCCAGGCAGACACACAGCTGACAACCTGCTAAACTACACTAAATGTGGTGGAGCTCAAAACACAGAAGAGAGGAGACTTACATCACCAATGACAGCCAGTGCAGCTAAAGCTGCCAGAGACCCCAACATGGCAGCCAGCGTACGATGCACAATCTGAAAATTCAAAATATTCACCATGAGCACTTCATTTAATGCCTCTGAATCAAAGGCAACAACATTTCAACACACACGCAACCAATCTCTCTCTCATTCATATACAGGGCTGAACGAGTTTGAACAAAATATCTAACTACAGTTATTTTGACTGATATTGCACAAGAATTGATAAAAAACAATCAATAATCCCCCAAAATGTCACATTAAGGCACCAAGACCTGGAGGAACACCATAGAAGAAGACATGCTGGGATTTGGGATCAACAACTTTTGACATTTGGAGATTTCTGTATTTTTCACTGATTAGATGTTGATCACTAGTGTAGTGTGAAGGTCTCAGAAACCCCCTGATAGTCAGAGTAGCTCTAGGTCTCTAGTTACCAGGATGTAGTAGTAGTAGTAGTAGTAGTAGTAGTAGTAGTAGTGAGAGTAGCTCTAGGTCTCTAGTTACCAGGATGTAGTAGTAGTAGTAGTAGTAGTAGTAGTAGTAGTAGTAGTGAGAGTAGCTCTAGGTCTCTAGTTACCAGGATGTAGTAGTAGTAGTAGTAGTAGTAGTAGTAGTAGTAGTAGTAGTAGTCAGAGTAGCTCTAGGTCTCTAGTTACCAGGATGTAGTAGTAGTAGTAGTAGTAGTACTAGTAGTAGTCAGAGTAGCTCTAGGTCTCTAGTTACCAGGATGTAGTAGTAGTAGTAGTGATGTAGTAGTAGTAGTAGTAGTACTAGTAGTAGTCAGAGTAGCTCTAGGTCTCTAGTTACCAGGATGTAGTAGTAGTAGTAGTAGTAGTAGTAGTAGTAGTCGGCAGAGTAGCTCTAGGTCTCTAGTTACCAGGATGTAGTAGTAGTAGTAGTAGTAGTGTGTGTAGTAGTAGTAGTAGTAGTAGTAGTCAGAGTAGCTCTAGGTCTCTAGTTACCAGGTTTATGTAGTAGTAGTAGTAGTAGTAGTAGTAGTAGTAGTCAGAGTAGCTCTAGGTCTCTAGTTACCAGGATGTGTAGTAGTAGTAGTAGTAGTAGTAGTAGTAGTAGTAGTCAGAGTAGCTCTAGGTCTCTAGTTACCAGGATGTAGTAGTAGTAGTAGTAGTAGTCAGTAGTAGTAGAAGTAGACCCCATCCTCTGAATGCTCTAGGTCTCTAGTTACCAGGATGTAGTAGTAGTAGTAGTAGTAGTAGTAGTAGTAGTCAGAGTAGCTCTAGGTCTCTAGTTACCAGGATGTATAGTAGTAGTAGTAGTAGTAGTAGTAGTAGTAGTAGTAGTCAGAGTAGCTCTAGGTCTCTAGTTACCAGGATGTAGTAGTAGTAGTAGTAGTAGTAGTAGTAGTAGTAGTCAGAGTAGCTCTAGGTCTCTAGTTACCAGGATGTAGTAGTAGTAGTAGTAGTAGTAGTAGTAGTAGTAGTCAGTGTAGCTCTAGGTCTCTAGTTACCAGGATGTAGTAGTAGTAGTAGTAGTAGTAGTAGTAGTAGTAGTAGTCAGTGTAGCTAGGAAAGCCATCCATCCTCTGAATGCTCTAGGTCTCTAGTTACCAGGATGTAGTAGTAGTAGTAGTAGTAGTAGTAGTCAGTGTAGCTAGGAAAGACCCCATCCTCTGAATGCTCTAGGTCTCTAGTTACCAGGATGTAGTAGTAGTAGTAGTAGTAGTAGTAGTCAGTGTAGCTAGGAAAGACACCATCCTCTGAATGCTCTAGGTCTCTAGTTACCAGGATGTAGTAGTAGTAGTAGTAGTAGTAGTCAGTGTAGCTAGGAAAGACACCATCCTCTGAATGCTCTAGGTCTCTAGTTACCAGGGATGTAGTAGTAGTAGTAGTAGTAGTAGTAGTCAGTGTAGCTAGGAAAGACACCATCCTCTGAATGCTCTAGGTCTCTAGTTACCAGGATGTAGTGTAGTAGTAGTAGTAGTAGTAGTAGTAGTAGTAGTAGTCAGTGTAGCTAGGAAAGACACCATCCTCTGAATGCTCTAGGTGCTCTATGACTAAAATTACAACATACTGTACAATATTAACTTATTATGCAGCGATAAATGATCTTTCATGGGCTCCAACATTTCTCACTACGTCAACAACCACGTCAAGTCGTGAACTCGGAGCGTTCAGAAACTTTCACTGACGAGGTCGTGAATACGACATGAGGGGGCGTTCAGGGCCCAAGTGGTGAACACGGTAAACACCACCACATTTGAAGGCATCATAACATCATCACACATGGATCCAGTTGGACTCATTGATCCACTAGAGTCTCAGCTTTACACTGAGACCCAGTTTATGGGATTCAACACTGTTCCCAGTATGCAGAAATATTCAGGTACACCATTTTAAAAGTTGGTAAAAATAGTGACAGTGTGTTTTTTTTGACCCAAACTGACTGGGACTATCATAAAGTGGGCATGTCTGGAAAGCCCAACATGCTCGTATGACCTGGTTGATACCAATGGATTCCTCATGTTTTCTAGTTTCATATATCTGTACCTTCACTCTAGCTTTAAACTGAACCTGGTATAGCTCTGAAAGTCAGATAAGTCAGTGGGCGTTAAATGAAAGACAAGCTCATTTTAAATCCATAAGGCAGTTTTACTGGCAGGTTTATTCTGGCACGTTAACTCTGTTGTCCGTTGTAGAAGAACAGTGTTTGATGAGAGCAGTCGTTGCCTTTAATGCGTATTGACCTTGCTGAACTGCTCAACTGTAAACTGGGTCTCATCACTCAAGATGGATAAGAGCTCCAGCAGCCTGCAGACTCTCAGAAACCAGTCTTTGTCTGAGTACATCTGTTCAGATAAGAGAACAAAAGCTTCCTCTTTTCCTGCCTCAGCCTTTGTCAAGAATGACGAAAGGAAAAAATGTGCTGTCATCCTTTACTTTGGACCTCGGTGCGAGCATTTCACTGAAATGCCCATTAAAAATAAGAAAATCGTTCTCCAGTTGCCAACACACCGCGAGTCCCTTTTGTTTGAAGTTATCGTTCAGAAAATCACAATATGTAATCACTCACTGAATTCAGGTTTACTGGAGAAAAACAAATGTGAGACCTAACAGAGCTGAAGTCAGATGGCATCAGGCTGAATAACCCTCACACTTTGATTGACAGCCTGGTGAGCGTGTGCAGTAACTGTGCTGTCGTCTCTCGCTCTTACATCCCAGCGTCGACCCCGTCGGCAGTTTAGTGAGCTCGCACCTTGTCACGCTCAGGGAGATTAGCCTGTCTAATTAAAACACTGACTGGAAATGAATGAACATGCAGAGCTAGAGAGCTCACATCTAAATCAGTTTGTATAATATAAGAAGAACACATCACAAGCAACGATAAGATAAGATAAGATATTCCTTTATCTTATCTTATCTTATCTTTATCTTATTACATCACAAGCAACGATAACTAATATGTAGGGAGTTCATAATGAATCATAGCTAATAAGCCAATAATTAGAACTGAATCAGGTGTGATGCATATTCATAAATAACTTTTTCTCAGTGGGCAACCTCAAGGTTTGAAAAATCAAAACCCGCTACCAGCCAGCAGGGGGCGACTCCTCTGGGTCTATAGAAGTCTCTAGAAAATGATCCTCCTCTCTGATTGATTACCTCAGTAAACACTGTAAACATCAGTTTATGTCTCAGTCACTAGTTTCAAGTCTTCAATACAGCAGGATGTTCATTTAGTAAGTTATGGTACCACTTAGTCAAACAGACCATAATGTAGGGAATGCTTTAGGGCGGGGCTACCTGGTGATTGACAGGTCGCCACGACAACGTTGTTTATGGTTATGCTTTAAACCTTTCACAGTGTGTTTTCACTTTATCAACGTTAATTATGTATATATATATAATAATGTGAATTTCCCCACTGTGGGACCAATAAAGGAATATCTTATCTTATCTTATCTTATCTAGAACCTTTTGGTCACCTAAAAATGTTTTGTTCAGCGTTTGGTTGTCCTTAACTCCACCCTCCAGAAAGGATGGTGAAAACCAAAAACCAAGAGGGCGAAGGTCAAAAACCAAGATGGTGAAGGTCAAAAACCAAGATGGTGGTGGCCAAAAACCAAGATGGTGAAGGTCAAAAACCAGGATGACCTCAGCCAAAAACCAAGATGGTGGTGGCCAAAAAAAAAAAAACTAAGATGGTGAAGGTCAAAAACCAAGATGGTGAAGGTCAAAAACCAAGTAGGTGAAGGTCAAAAACTAAGATGACGACAGTCCACAAATGGGTGACGTCACGGTGACTAAGTCCTCCTCTTGAATACAGACTGCTTTTTATTCCTAGTTCAGGATGGATGGACTGATGGTAGAGTGGTACCTCGAGGGGCAATGACCAAGCGAGTTGTGGGAATGTGTTGCAAAAATAACTAAAGCTGTTGACAAATGTAAGAATGGACAATATTTACCTCCGTATAAGTAGTATATGTATAGTATAAGTATAAAGCTGCATAAATGGAAATACTCAAGTAAAGTACAATTACTTCAAATTTGCATTTAATTACAAGTATACTGTATGTACTTATTTACATTCCACCACTGCTGACCACACAAGTACAGTGTATTATATATTATAAAATCAGAGCTTCCTGTGGTACGTCTTTCATTTCCAGCATCCATCATCCACAGAGCAGCGTGAGCATTACCACAGAACATTTACCTCAAAGATGATGAGGATGTAGACGCCCGTCAGGATGATTCCAGCGATGGCCACCTGCGTCTCCACGGTGACGTACAGCGACTGGTGGGTCATGGATAACGGCACCACCTCATTATCCTGCAGGAAGGCCTGAACCGTGATGACGATGGGGTCGCTGTGGAGGGACGGAAAGCACAGTCGCTCTCATTGAACAAGACCAATCTATGAAATGTTGAAGAATGAACACCACTACCACAATATTTTAAAACGCTGTCCAAGAAAACTACACCACATGCTCAACAATAATGGAACATTATATGACATAAAGGCAATCTTAAAAAATGTGTTCAGCCTGCAGAGAAGGATATACAAACTCAATTCTCCAACAATATCTGAGACTAGTAAATGTAAATGTATTTAATTCTGTTATAATCTGCTTTATGTGTGGCATTTCTATACAACGGCATATTAGCACTATTTTTGATAAAAATATATATATAATTACAGAGCTAGGGTAGAGGGCTAATATTCTAAGACCAAGAAATCATAAACTTATGGGGAAAAAGTAAAAAAAAAACAAAAAAAAACACAGATGTCACTGTTTAACACACCAGTAACATGAACCATAGAGTGAAAAATATATTAAAGATATTAGCATTTGTCTATAAAAGTACACAGAAAAATCATGAAAGAAAATGTGCATATGTGTCGTTCAGGACCTTCAGATCGCTCAGAGGCAACCTCACCACAATAACTTTAGACGGCGGCTAAATTTGTGACTTTAATCTCAGAGAATAGCTCATTTTTTTCTTGTAAAAACATTTCCTGCAAATGTGACATTGCTAATGATATCAGCCACAGTTGTACTTTGTGTTTATGCTAAACTTAAGCATGCTGAAATGCTAAGCTAAGGTGTTAAACATTATTCCTGCTAAACATCGGCATGTTAGTACTGACATGTTAGCACACTGATGTGTTAGCATTTAGCTCAAAGCTCTGTCATATGGAGGCAGAACCTGCCAAAAATCAAAAATAAATGAATGAATAAATAAATGTCATTAAATGTAGCAAAACTATTATAAATAAATGTAGTGATTAATTAATTGATAAAATGAGACCTAAATTGATATGTTTTAATTTGCTTCATTTATTTAATTTATCATACTAATTCCCTTATTTATTTATTCTTGTTTAATTTCCCTTTTATTTATGTATTTATTTTGATTAATTTTTAAACGTATTTATTTAGTTTTTACATTTTTTTTGGCGGGTTCTGTCCTCCATACTGTTGTGCCTGCAGCTTCAGAGACACGCTAGCATTGATGTAGACTTAAAATGAATCTTTAACAGAAAAGCTGAAATAAAATAGAAACATGGGAGGAAGAAGAGGCTCTTGAGAGGAGTCGGACTACCCCCTACCCCACTGTTCTGACCCCCTAGTAATATTTAGTCATCTGCATGTTAAGTCAACACAGCGTCACACAGCGTACTGAGTACCTGCTGAGCATCTCAAATGTTTTCGTCAACAGTATCTGGTCACTTCGTTCACCATGCAGAGGAATGGTCCAATTATGAATCACCTGTTCACACACAGATGAATAAAGATAAATGATCAACACTTCACAGACGATATAAAACGTATGATCTAGACGCCCGCCCTCACCTGCTGAGTCCTCCTCCTGCGTTGCCCCGCCTGCTCGGTCTGCTCCACCTGGATCAGGATGTACTCCTGGTTGGTGAGGTCCACCATCCCTCCTGTGAAAGGCCCTCCCACCTGGAGCTTCAGCAGAGCGTTGTCTCGGAAATCCGTCAGGTTCATTGCTGTGAGACGCCGACCGTCAAGAGAAAAACATGGCCGCGCTGAATGTGTGATTGTGTCCTTTCAGAATATAATGAAGACAATCGGGTCTTCCCTGCTTGAATATGACTCAGATTGAAGTTCACAAGCAGTGGAGACTAGAGATGGGAACGGTTCAGGTAAAAAAACAAACCGTTCGGTTCGCTAGTCACACTCTGGTTTGTGCATGTACTATTCTATACTGATGCAGACTGGAGATTTTTTCCAAATCTGTACGTACGTCTAGTATAGTATTTGGTTTCAAACACCGCTTCCTGCTCACATGCTCCCTCCTTGTTGAATGAAGGCCTGCTGGGCCTCTTTTGCAGCGTGGTCTAATTTCAGATAACACTGATGGCAGCAGGAAAGGATACAGAAACTGTCTGTTGACGAGACTGCCAACATCCTCCAGGGGTTGTCTCGGTCTGGGTACATGCTGAAGAACAGCTGGAACCAGAAGACATTCGTCATTATTCGCTCGGTCCAGACGGTCCCTTCAGGACATCCTCAGAAATAAAGAAACATGCTGTATGCCTCTAAACACAGCCCAGTGTGTGGTGTGTGAATGCAGTGCTGATACTGTTTAGAGCCATTAAAATAAGTGAACAAGACTTCAAATTTGTAGATTTTTTTTTAGCACAAACAAGTAAACTATTAGGTTGTTTTTTACAGTATGATGCTTTTGTTTTAAGTTATTGTAGAGGACATGTCCACTCACACTGCACAGGACAACAATAGTGAACATCGTGGCGACTTTGGAGACTCTGAAGCAGCATCTGAAAAGAGAAAATAGTTATCATAAGAACGAAACACAACCATGTTCAGTGTGATAATGTAGGTTTCTCACCGAGATGAGTCTATGGTGTAGGAAAAACAAAAGTCTCACATTTATTTGGGGATTTTTCTGAATTTTTGTTAGTTTTTTCTTGTTAAATATTGTTAAATATCTATTAATATATAATAAAAATCACTCTCAACACCACAGAAAAACATAGTTTTTCATACACTGGTCTTTTTCTATTTATTTCTAATATTCTGTACATTTCTCCTAAATTCACCAAACGTTACCATTAGATAATTCAACATATGCATATTTAAATATAACATTTCAGAAAACCAATTAATTAAAAAATAATCATGTTAATGTCAGTAATCAGTTGGGGAGGTTTCATGGTGCTGTCTGTTAAACCTGTAGTGAAAAATGTTTATAATCCATATCTTTAAAAGCTGAATGAGTTTTCTCTCAGACTCTGAAACAGAAATCTCCACTTCAGCATCCACCAAACTCTCTACTTTAAGCTTTTTACAGAGGGGTTTGGTAATATATCATCATTTTAGTACTAAAAACATGGAGAAAATTGTTTTTTTTTTTCTTATGGCTGTCTGATTTATGGAGCAATAAAGAGTAAAAACCTTTGACTGTAATATGTCAACAAAATGAAACATGAATTTGATCCTGACTTTATCCAGTACTCAGATTTCTGGTCTGGACATGTATGAAAATTAGCACATATTTAATCGCATAATGCCTCTTTTGTATTCAACCACAAAATATCAGAAAACTTGTAAAACAAAAATTTATGGTCTCAATGTCAGTAATCAGCTGAAGTTTCACGGTGATATCTATCAGTTAATATTTTTACCCTTCACCTGTGTAGGCTGCGTCGCTATCAAGCCGTGAGGCTGCAGAACGCCCGGCGTGTAAACATGAACGGCTGAACATCAACCATTTGTTGTCAGTGTTGCGTATGTCATCCATATGTAGTGTGTGTACGTGGGAGATGAGTGGTGAAGCAAGAGAGAGAGCGGCAGCGGCAGTAAGTAACGTTATCAACTCCGGCCCAAACATTTCTGGGCTTCTGTAGAAACGTGGCGGGGCAACATGGCACCCTATGTAGCTATACAGCGATCAGCCAAAACATTAACACCATTATGGCCACTGACAGGTGACGTGAATAACATTGATTATCTCAATCAGCAAGTGAACATTTAGTCCTTGAAGTTGATTGGTGGAAGCAGAAATAATGGGCAGCGTCAGGATGTGAGAGACTTTGACAAGGACCAGACTGTGGTGACTAGACCACCGGGTCAGAACATCTCCAGACCTGCAGCTCTGGTGGGACGTTCCCGGTCTGCAGTGGTCAGAACCTACCAGAAGTGGTCCAAGGAAGGAGAACCGGTGAACCGGGGACAGGGTCATGGGGGGTCAAGACTCAGTGATGAACATGGGGAGTGAAGGCTGGTCTGTGCTGGTTCAATAGAAGAGCTGCTGGAGCTCAGACTGCTGAAACAGTTAATGCTGGTTCTGATAGAAAGGAGTCAGAACACAGTGGATCACAGTTAGGTGTGAAATGGGGCTGCAGACCGGTCAGGGGGACCATGCTGACCTAACGTTGTGGCTGATCGGTGTAAACAGCTCATTCTAAGGTAACTAAAACACAAAGACTCTTGTCATACACTAAATAGTTAGCATTATTATTATATTCTCTTTCTGCCAATACTTCCCCTAATGCTACACCAGGTGTGGGCAAACTACGGCTCATTAGGCTTTTTAATCCGGCCGGCCAAACCGAACAACTAAATTATAGTAGAAACCTCATTCATTTTACCGTTTCCCTGCAGTGCCCGTGTTTCACTAATAGATGGTGAACTGCAGACACACTGACCTTTGTTGGAGTGTGGTGTATTATTGCTGCGTTCAATACAAGAACGAGGCTAATTTACAGAATCAGCAGATTTTTTTCACTGACAAACTGCGATGCAGAGTCAAGTACCAGGTTTTTCTGCTGGCATTCAAATTAGCCAATGCTAGCAAGTCTTTCTCCGAAGGTGAGTTTCTGAAAGAATGAATGGTAGAGACAATCAGTTATCACACAGGACAGTGACTCGCCATGTGGACCTGATGGACGGAGATATAGCCAGCGAGTTAAACAAAAAGCAGAGTCCTGTAAATTGGATTCATTAGCATGCTTCACTTAACGAAGCCACGTTTCCAAACCTCTGGAGGACGGCGCAGAAGATGCTGCCGTTGTTTGTTTCAACCTACGTGTGCAAGCAGGCGTTCAGCGTCATGAACAACGAAGCCTCATCAAGTTAACGGACCAACACCTCAGATCTATCCAGAGAATCACCACAACTAAACTAAGCCCAGACTTCGATGCACTGGCAACAAAAGGAGACCGACAACACTGTTCCCACTGAAACTGAAGTGAGTTTCTCTACTGTGTTATGATAAAATGCATTTGGATAATAGTTTGTACAATAAGCTTTGCATATTGATGCTTTGCTACCTGTTAAAGGCCAAAACCTTTTATGTAATGGCTTTTACATGTCATTTATATTAGTTCACACAAACACTCCATCCATCTGCTCCTGGCCCGACCCCTCTGTCAGATTTTACAACCTGCTGTGGCCCGTGAGACCAAAAGTTTGCCCACCCCTGGTCTACACACTGGTCCTTTAACCTGCTCACAACTCAGACTTCAGAGGAGAAACATATTGGGAACCAGCAGCATATAAAACATTCTCCAGTCAGTCCCAGTTTTCACTGACTTCATGCTACTGGTGAGTCTGAAGCTGAGGTTGTCCAGAGGGTCGCTCTTGTCCGAGGAGCTGGAGCGGGACAGGGACAGGCTGGTGACCTCGCTGCCCAGCCGGTACCTCCTCTCCAGGTCCAGGGAGCCGCCGTCCCAGGGCTCCTCCCCGCCAACGAAGCTGGGGTCATGTAAGGTCATGTAGGTTATACTGGAAAAGAACAATGACAGTCAGACCTCACTGTTATATCAGGACACCAGCTGTGAGCTCTGAAAATGAAAACTGTTTCAGCAGAAACACGCCTGTAAAAGACGAGCATCCTACAATCACAATGTCATTACATGTTGTACACTGCTGTCAGCTCCATCAGTGTAACAAAGATTTACAATATCTCATTAAATGGCACTGCTAGCATGTCATTCTTCCTAACATGAAATACTAAAAGCAAAAATGTGTAATCTCACTTCTTTCTGAAAAAAAAAAAAAATCCCAGTAGAAACTGTAACTGCTTCAGTAAAGATGATTTGATTAGGGAGCTCCAACTGTATTAGATGAATAAAAAAAAAGTCATCACAAAACAAATAATCATATGAATACATTTAAATGAATGATTTAATTTAATTAAAATATATAATTAAAAATAAAAAATGTAAATGGATTAATAAATTGTTCCTGAAAAGAAAAGGAGGATCCTTCCTGTTACATCCATGGTTCATGGTACATAAGAAAAAAGGTGGCGTTCCTTTTCCGTGTAAACCGATCTATAGTCCCCCCTGGCTGCAATCAGATCTGTCCATTAAATCAACTAACTGTTAGGAGCGTTAGCTGACTATGAATTTCTCAGGTGGAGAACAGCCCTGGTGGTCAGTGATCTGCTGAGGTGAAGCTCATACCTGCCTTTTCTTCTCTAAATGTTTGAATTACACAAACCTGTCATCTTGAGAGAATCTCAGCAGAGGCGACCTCTCGGTGATGTTGGCTGAATTTGTTTTTCCTCTCAGAATATTGACCACGCTGAAATTGTGCCTAAAACAAAAATGCAACGAAACAAGAGTTTAAAAGAGAGAGTTTGGTGAACTTTGACCCCAGCTAGAGCAGCCCCCAGCTGTCACGATGCAGCTGTCAGTCAGCGGTGGAAACCCAGAGTAACCCACGGGTGGCAGCGAGGTGGGTGAGCAGCTGGTGACTCCACACCTGAGGACATCATTACTGCGCCTTTTTCACCCTGCTGGCTGTCGCACTCGGGAGCATCGCACAGCTGGGTCTCAACCAGCAATCACAATCACACACTCTCACACACTCTCTCCACACACACACACACACACACACACACACACACACACACACACACACACACACACACACACACACACACACACACACACACACAAGTTTTTAACATGAAAAAGGCCTAAAAAGATGCAGCGACGGCGCCTCCTGCCACATAAATGGTCATTAAAAACACTGTTGCATCAAGCCCACAGTCATCAATTAGCCGTCACGGGAGCTGTTATGTAATGGATTACCAGCCCACTGAGCCAGAATTATTAGATGGAAATCTCTCTGAAATATGAAGGTCCCCCTCGGCTAATCTTATAATCTCGAAGGGTTTTACCTTCTGCCTGTCAAAGGGTTGGGCACTTAAACACAGTCGGTGTACTTCCTTCAACACAGCAGCAAGCATTTCTGCTTTTCAGCCGTGTTTTCTTTCACAGTATGGAGGGTTAAAGGTGTGGTGTGTGGATCCGGTGGCCTCCGGTGGTGACGTAGCAGACTGAAGCCACCTGAAATGTCCCCATGAATGGTCACAATTTCACCTCATTACATATGGAGGATGGAATCTACCAACATCAAAAATAATTGAAAAAACAAATAAATCACTTGATAAATGAATCATTAAATGTAGCAAAAATATTAAAAATAAATGTAGCCATTAATAAATTGATAAAATGTGACAATGATCTTTCTGTTTTGATTTGCTTAATTTATTTATCTTTATATTATTTCCCTTATTTATTTACTCCGATTAATTTTCCATTTTATTTATTTTTATTCATTTTTAAATTTGTTCATTTATTTTTGTACTTTTTAAATTTATTTTATGTTTATTTTTAAATGTATGTATTTATTTATGTACTTATTTATGCACAATTTTCCCTTTGCATTTCAGCCCTTATTTATTTCTGTATTCTTTTCTTTAAACTTTTATTTTTACATTTTTTTGTGCATTTCTTCCTCATTATGCAATGACAGGGCTATATACACTACAAAAATAATTTTATTTATACTAATATATAAATAAAATGTGAAATTAAACAGAAATATAAACCAATAAGGAAATTAAGACAAACAGAAATATCAATTTGTGTTATTAATTAATGGCTACATTTATTTTTAATATTATTTTTGCTACATTTAATAACATTTATTTATTTTAGTCATTTATTTACTTATTTATTTTTGGTTTCGTCATAGGTTACATACTGTATATACAGTCTTTTCTAAATAAAATTCTTCTCAGGAACTACTTGGTCAGGTTTACACTACAACTACTGACTTAAGTACAGAAGTTAGATAAATAAATAATCAACGTTGACTTCTGGTTTCACGCGACATGAATGTCGGCCTACGTATTAATATTATATCCCATTTCTGCTGATACATTCAGCTAAATACTACCCAGGGTTCCTGTCATTTGTGCACTATTGTGAGGAAACAATGTTGGTCGGTTAGTTTTGTTACGGTTTTATTGGGGAGATAAGTCAGTACATTCGGTAAACAGTCTTCCGAGTCTGGCAGGCGTTACCAAACATGCTCCAGACAGCAGGCAGCTGGATGCTCTGAATCAATGCAAGTGGCAGATAAAAGGGTGGATTACATTAGGGGAGTCTGTCGCATTAATCCTCTTCGCCCCCCCGTCCCCTAGATGTGACTTGGCACAGAGATCACACTTTACAGACGAGTCCTTTAAGGATATTGAGTCCAGACAGAAGCTAATCATATATTTATAAATTATACGGCAGCATTTTTAGGACACCTGCAAGGGCCAGTCAATGTGATTAATATTGACCAAAGGAAAGCAGGTCATATTTTACAGGAGTTATTCGTCACTTATACTGATTAATCTTATATATTATTATATATCTATATATATAATTTAATACATTATTTCATATCAAGAGAAAATAGTGTCTGCTCATAATATGCTGATAATTAAAGTGATTAAGGTGCTGTGAGGTTGTTTCTTTATATGCAATGCATCCATTAGCCTTGTGACTAAACCTGCATTGACTGATGTTTGGCCACTTGGTGGCAGCAGAAACAAGCTGTGAACCCGGCACAGACATGTTATCAGCTCTACGCCCAGGGCCAGACGGGCCACGTGGGGAGCGCATGGCGGCTGCGTTACCTGTTGTTTTTCATCTCGGCGTCCATGTCAACGGGTTAGAGCCGCCACGCTGTCTGCATGAGACGTGTCTCTTCTAGAGATTCGAGGTCTCACCTATTTTTGACATGAGCCGCCTGAGTTTCACAGCAACAACAGACAGTGAAAGTGATCGTTTGGCTGTGTTTTGGCATCACATCAGCAACATGACTACAGTTTCTAAGTCTAGACATCTGTAGAGTATGTTAAAGACAGTGAGGATGATAATGTGACTGTATATTGACGTCATATCAACAACATTCCTACAGTTTCTATGTCTGTATCTGTAGAAAATGTCTGGGACATGAAAAAGTAAAGATCTAGTTTTAAATCAACACTTACTGCTTTCATTTCAAAATAAAACCCCAAAAGCATTTTTTCTGTGGACAGAACTCCTTCATTTGTTAACACAAGGCTTTTATTCTGAAATATTTGCAGGAGAGTGTTGTAGAACATGCAGTGACTTGCACGGCTCCATGAATGAGTATAGTACTGGATTTTAATTGTGGATTATTACAATTACTTACAAATAAGTACGTTTCTTAGCCTTTCTCTGTCTAAAATAAATATAAATGACATTTATAATGAAATGAAATAGCCATTATGAAACTGAAACTCTGTGTAGAAAGAGCAGCAGAAACGCAACTAGTGTGAACACAGGATGTGAATGACACAGCCGTGAGGTAAGGCAGCTGCCATGCGGTCCCGATGGGTCTGGTCTGGCCCAGGGCTAAGTCAGCCATGATGAACTTTATTTACACAACCAGCAGCAGATATAATCAACAACATCAGCACCTATTTACGTCCAACACAACACATTATCACTCCCAACTCGTCAATAGCACCATAGTTTTAATGCTTTAAACTATGGTGCTCTATGCATCCCTCTAGTCAGTCAGTTTCAGACCTATCAGTGACTGCGAGTCACTTTCCTCTCCTTACATAGCGTCTTTTCAAAATAAACTTCCAAAGCAGGTTACTTAGCTTATAGATTTACTTAATGAAACAAAACTACTTCATTCATTTTAAACAACAAAAGTACTTTGTTAGGAAAAGCTTGTGCTTTGTTATGTAATGGGCGTTAGCAATGTGCAGAAATGTACGGGACACAAACATTGGTCCTGTGTTTGTTTGACCCATCCATCCAACCTCCACCCCGGTCACATTATGTGTTGATGTGATGAAATTCACACTGGTTGGTTCAGCCTGTGATTTCAATGTTTTACTTTGATTCTCTGTATGATTTTGAATCCAGCCCTCAGTGAGTTGATCATTTCGGTTTCCATTAACTGTGGTTACGTCATTTTGTTCTCAACTCTTTGTACAGTATACATCAGGAAGGGTTTTCTACTTGAATAATTCAGATAATTTAAGAGCGAAACTTTTCTTGCAGCACGAGAACATACAAAGTCAAAGTCAATGTCCAACTCGTGCAAATGAAGCAAGGCAAAAATTTGCTCCACTCTTGGTCTGAGCACAGCATAATGCTTGACATTACAATATAAAATGTCTGTTAAAAGACACAGATTTTGAAAATTATTTTCAGGTAAATTAGTGTTCTTGAGTACCGTTTAAGTCTAAGAAGTTTGGGCCGAGCTCCTCTACCAGACTACAATCCTTTGTTCAAAGAGCCAGTCAGAAAACCACCACCAGCCACTGCTGCATTCCTTCTACTGAGGTGTGAGCTAATTGGCTGGAAAAATATCGCCAACACGCCAAACACAATCACGCTCAAATATCTAACAGCAGTGCTCCCTCACAGCTTGTACTACTGTACACAGGACACTACAGTACAGCAGGTTTCACTCCGAGGAGGAAACTTTATAGTCTCCAACTGTTCATTCAAAAATCATCTGCTGGTCTTTTTACCTCATTTTTTCAGCCAATTGTGTATTTTCTGGTTGCATTTGACTTTTTGTTATGTATTTATTGACTAATTATTAAAGCCACATTTTACCTGTGTGAGCCCTGCAACCTCATATACCAGTTAAACCTGTGCACGTGTCATAACTATCACTATACTATATTCACTATATTCATACAACTTATTCTCATTTATAATGTTCATCCTATATAATACTCATTTAGTCCATATGGACACATTGTCATCTGTACAAACTTCTCCTGTAATATATAACTTATGACTCAACCTGTATATATAAAAATTACTCTCTACTCAATATTCATCTTATATTCACTTAGTCCCAGATGCATATAGCTCTATGTACATTACCTCGCTGTGTATAGATATAAATACAACTTTATAATACTCTTATTCAACATTTCATCAGTATCCAACCTATACTTATAAATCAGAATATAACCTATGTCTATCCTTTGTACCTTAACTGCAATCTATTTAGTATATATCTATTTATATACATCATGTAGTGTATATCCTCATCTGTACAGTATGTATTATATATATATATATATATATATATATATATATATATATATATATATATATATATATAAGAGAGAGAGAGAGAGAGAGAGAGAGAGAGATAGAGATATAGATATAGATATAGAGATATAGAGAGATGTAGATATAGAGATATAGATATATTTCCCTTTATTAATCCCATGGATTAATAAAGATTCATCTTATCTTATCTTATATATTGTATTAATCAGTGCTTTACTAGTTTGCACTCTGGTTAGATGCAAAACTGCATTTCATTGTACTCTGTGCAGTAACAGTAAAGTTGAATCTCATCTAATCACCGTTTCACTGTATAAAACAGCTGACCCGACCCACCACGGGTCTGTCAGGAGAAACATGTCAGCTCTACTACACTCTTCATCACGTGCAACTTTGACTTAGTTCACAAAGCAAAAAAACTCCCGGTTTAATCCGAATAACGTCAGAGCCACGGGCTTGAGATTAGGGCCTGAGACACACACCCACTTTAAGTCTGTCTGTGTGTGAATGGTCAACCTTTACAAGAAAATTCCAGCGTTTTCCACGTATGTTCATACATCCCTGGAGGCTTTAACCAGCTGTGCGTATGTAATGCGCTTCTGCACGTGTGCGTCAGATTGTTGAACCCTTGCTATGTCTTTAATCCAGTGAGAAGAGAGAATGAGCGCTAATCTCTTTCTAAACCACACCACAAGAAAAGTTGTAAACTCTTAACCAGTTCTTCATGAACACAACCTTTAACTTAACTAAAAAAGCAGCTGTAAACACAGCACTGACATAGCACATTTTAAGTTGATATGGTTTGCAAACAGCTGCTTATTTACACGTTTAGCAGATAAAACAGCAACAGCAGAATAAATTTAGAGTCGTCTTTACTGATAAATTTAGTCCAATTAGTCTCCTTTAGGGGTTAGCACTGTCACTTCACAGCAAGAGGGTCGCAGGTTTGAATCCAGCTTTCTGTGTGGAGTTGTGTGCATGTTCTCCCTGTGTTAGTGTGGTAGGTGTGAATGTGAGTGTGAATGCTTGTCTGTCTCCATGTGTCCTGTGATGGACTGGCGACCTGTCCAGGGTGAACCCGCCTTCGCCCAGCCGGGATCAGCTCCAGCCCCCCACAACCCCTAACAGGATAAGCAATTGAAGATGGATGGATAGTCTCTTTCTAGCTCCATTTTGGTCTCTGTCAGGAGATGAGGGCAATATCTGCTCTTATAAATACTCCACTATGTTCACCAGCTTCACAGTTACTTTGATCAATATTGAGATCATAACTATTTATCAAGACTATTCATTGATTTTAGGGACAAGCACTGCTTTCACTTCCATGTTGTGCTACACTCCTACAAATGTACAAATCTTTATGTCAAAATAAGACTTAAAGATTATGAGGTTGTTCTTCACCTGAATTCAGTGCATTTTAGTTTTGCCCATGTGCTCTCTGCAGATACAGAAGAACAAGTAATATATAGCATACTATACTTCAGCCACAACATTCACAAGGGGGTGAGGCCTTGACTTTTTGTGAAGTACCCGTACCTGCTGGTCTGATGTATTACAGCAGCTTTCCCTCTGATATTGCTTGTGAATAATCAATAGATAATAATCAATAAGTGACCATGAGAGAGCAGAAACGCTTCCCTACCCGTCCTCCTGTCGAACAGGGACGAAGCCTTCAGAATGAATGACACACTGTCCCGAGGGCAGAACGGCAGACTGCTGCAGCTTCTGGGTGTCTCTCCTGTCTGAGATACCCTGCAGCAGACGCAGCTCGCCAAAGTTGCCCGCCACGGCCTCCGGTGACCTCAGGCTGCTCCTGCCCTGGTGGCCCTGCGCCGACGTCTGAGACATCTCCATCTCCATGTTGTTTTTGTTCTCCAGATACATGGTGAAACTGCTGGAGGGCAGACGGAGGCACCGTTAGATATGTCAAAAAAGGTCAAATTCAACATTCAAACCATAACCAATTTCTTTCGACCACTTGGAGGCAGCAGAAAAACACAATCCCGAATTTCCCTCCGGGGATTAATAAAGGTTTATCTTATCTTATCTTATCTTAATTGGGAAGGGGAATCATTGAGCATTCTGGGGCGACCCGGCCATTTTTAAAGTGTAGCATACGACGCTACGGTAGACTGGCATTATACTGTATATCACTAGTCGATTCAGCTGTCAGCTATTGTTCATCATCAGAAATGTACAAAAGTACATGTGAAAGACAAAAACCCATACAAAGAGTCAAAGCATGATATATTAGCATGATATATTACAAAACTTAGTTAATGGCATCAGTCCTCATTTAGGAGGCCCATGACCGTCACAGTCACTGATGTGTTTTGTTAACCGTCACCTGTCAGCCGTTCAGAATATAGAGGTCGATATCCAGTTTACAAACAGATAGGTATATGACGTTAATATCTACAAGCAAACTACACAATCTGTATGTCTAGACCTCAGTGCCCTCAGGTGTGGTCTTGTTTACTGTGTTTACCAGCAGGTGTGGTGGTGTTTACCATGTTTACTAGTTGGTCCCTGAACGCCCCCTCATGTCATATTCGCAAACTCATTAGTGGAAAGTTTCTGAAAGCTCAGAGTTCACGGCTTGTGACGGGTTTGTTGGCGTTGTGAGAAACGGTGGAGCCCATGGAAGTTCATTTATCGCTGCGTAATAAGTTAATATTGTAAATTTTCACATATATTGTTTTTCTTGGTGATTTTATAACCTGTCAGAGGAAAATGTTGATATTCTCACCGACCTCATCTTCCTCCTCTGTCATTATGTCTTTACATCCTGCATCATGTTACTTACTAGCTAGCTAGCTAGCTGTTAGCCTCTGTGGCGTCTAGACTCAGACAGTAACGTTAATATTGCCGTTGCTTAGCAGCGGAGTTCACGACTTTACTTGAACGCCACCCATGTTGTGTTCACGGCCTCCCCTCTGGTAAACAGGGTGACCCCATTTGAAGGCAGCAGAAGATAAGCTAGCTAATGTTATGCTAACGGACTACAAACAAAACGTTGGCTAATAATGCATAGTTAATCTATCGTTATCTTGCAAAATGAAACATATAACATCAGCCTACCTTTATGTCTGACTGTATAGTATACTGTACATACTACATTTATACTTTTGAATATTAATGTGGTGTTTTGCGTCATCTTTTGGCAGTAAACAGTCAAATTTTATCACCTTGTTACATTGTCACCTTTTAAGTTGACAGCTAACATATTAGCTAACAGTTGCTTATTGACATATTTGGCAGATAAAGAGCAACATTAGCATTTATTTAAAAATCATGCCTTCGACCCCGTGGTAAATGTAAGTTTAATATTGACTCTAAATCAACTCCTGTGGGAAATAGCTGACTCTTTAGCTGCTTATTACTACTGTGAACACTAAGCTAGCTGGGCGCTAGCTGCCGTTTGGTGCTGGGTAGGTAGCATACAGTGTTTCTTGGAGCGTTTATGCTAACAGCAGCTCCCTGAGTGATGGCAGTGAACTACAGCCAGCGCTGGAAGTGCGCCAGTACTCACCGGTCAGCGGTACCGTTAGGCTCTTCTGTATTTCACACTTTAACGTACCGCACCGTCTTCGTGCGTCCCGGTCTCTGCCTTCTCCACAACGGCCTCTCTGGGCGGTTCACGGCGCAGCGCCCATATGTCTGCTGCGCCTCACTAACTGTATGTTAAGACGGACACACGTCTCCACGTCCTCCCAAGTGGAGCTAAAATATCCCAGATCAATAGCGGAGCTGCCATCTCGAGACGTCGCAGTCAGGTGGAGCCAGATCCTGCGCAGTAGTGATCGGTGGGCGGGGCCTGGAGCCGCTGTGTCGAGGCCCCGCCCACACACCCGTCAGAACCAACTGATGAAGTTTGTTAGCTTGAGCCAGCTAGCTGCTGCTTTAGCACCATGGTAGCTGTTTGGTCAGAAATGGTGCCTTCATATGCAGCTCGTAAACGCGAAATGCGTCGCGTTCAAGTGGTTAAGTCATGAGAAACACCGCTGCTAAGCAATGGCAATATTAACATTACTGTCTGAGTCTAGAAGCCACAGAGGCTAACAGTTTAGCTAGCTAGTAAGTAACATGATGCAGGAAATGTAAAGACAGGTTGTAAAATTACCAAGAAAAACAACATATGTCTAAAATTACAATATATTAACTTATTATGCAGCAATAAATGAACGAGCTCCACCATTTCTAACAATGTGAACAGACACGTCACAAATCGTGAACTCACGATATGGGGCCTTAGTTGTGTCTTTTGGTTCCTCCAGGTGTGGTGGCGTTCACTGTTTACCTGCTGGCTCCATATGACCCCCCCCCCCCCCATGTCGCGTTCAGGACCTCATCAGTGAAAGTCTCTGAGAGCTTCGAGTTCACGACTTGTGACGTGGTTGTTGACGTAGTGAGAAATGGTGGCGCTCATGGAAGTTCATTTATCGCTGCATAGGAAGTTAATATATTGTAATTTTAGTCATTTACTGTTTTTCTTGGTAATGTTATAATCTGTCTGAGGAAAATGTTGATATTCTCAACAACCTCGTCTTTCTCCTCTGTCATCATGTCTTTAATATAGCCTCTGAGCCCCAAACACCGCTTTGGTTTTAGCATTAAGGTGTTGAGGTTGGCAAGTATAAGTATACTCCTGTCTGCTTCTCCAAACTCCATCGACTGCAGTAACACACAGACTCATACAACCGCACTGAGAAACACCTGAACTACCCCTTTAATCCAGACCGTGGGACGAGCTCATCACTGTCCCTTACCTCTCCAGCTTTTGGAGCTTTAAATGTTTGATAAAACCTTCGGCCGTAAAGAGCGTCCTGTTTTTGTCAGCTACTGTACATGTAAAGACCTTTTAAGTGACTTTGCAGCCAACGCAAAGTATAACAGCTGAGTGATTCATGATGCACAGCGTGAGGTCAGAGGATGAGGTCAGCCTCAGCAGACGTGTGGTCCTCGCCAACACAAAGGCAGCATGAATTTGATGGGATTATTGCTCACATGAAAGGCAACAGGAACTCACGTGTGACGTTTGAGCCCTCTGTGATAATTCGTCTACAGTCCTGTGAGGCGGCGCCCCACAACTGATCCTCCTAATAATGTACAGCAGTGTTTCCAGGAGGAGCATGAGCAACGCCGTCTACATCACACATGATGATTTTATCGCTTTGGTAGTAGAAAAAATATCTGTTATAGCAGAGAGTTGCAGAATCTATACGTATTTTTATAGTCATTCAATGATACATAATTCATTCTCAAATTGTGCCATTTTTTGCCTTTTAAAATCACATCAGAGGGCCGTCAGCTGTTTAGTTACGCCTCACATAACACCCTTATCCAATGCTTGTGATGTGCCTCGTCACAGAGAAGAATGAACCTCTTTATACCACATCCTGCCTTTGGGCTGCGTGTGACGACAAACATAAACTGCTTTCTTAATTTCTCCACCCTTCAAGATGAACACAACAAGAGCATTAAAAAGGAGAAATTAACAAGAGGCGATATGTGCAACCACAAGACGGGAACAGAAGGATTATAGTGTTCACTTAAACTGGAGGTGTTTCAGACAAATATGAAATATAATGCTCCATCCGTCCAGCACACATCCATCTCCATATTAATGAAAGGCATTTTTTCACAAAGCTTTTACTGCACAGCATTATTAGTCCATAATGCTTAAAGGTGTCGTACAGTGGAGATAATCCATCAAACACAGAATGCAAAGAAACTGCTGCAAACAACAAACTTTTATTTTGGTAACTGGACGAGAGAGACAGGAATGAATCAGACTTACCTTTAGATGATGACGATGATGATGATGATGATGATGATGATGATGATGAAGACAAGGACAATGATGTTAAATGATGAACATCCAACAGCAAAAATCACATGTAATTCACGCTGACAATCCTGTAAAGAAATATGAATGTAAAGAAATGTTTCTGGTGCCCGGTGTGCTGAGAGGCCGAGGAGTTGATTCTCCTCAGAGAAGCAGTGTGAAGAAGCTGAGGAGAGAGGAGGAGGAGGAGGAGGAGGAGGAGGAGGAGGAGGAGGAGGAGGAGGAGGAGTGGCACAGTTTGCTCTCCATTAATACCAGGAATATTTCACGTTCAGTCTCCCCTTTTTACAACCAAACTCCCCTCGCTGCTTAGCCGCCTCCCCCTGCACACCAAACCCATCCACCAGGGAGAGGAAAGTTTCCTCACCGTTTCGTCTCAAATACATTTAAAAACCCTCCGAGACCCTCAATAGAGCTGTTTTAGACTGTTTTAGGGGGTCCAGGGGGTCTTTAGGGGGAGATAGCAGGTCAGCAGTAGACGTCTCATATTAGTGGTGAACATCATCTGAAGGCTGGAAACCTGGAGATTAATCTGAGATGCTGCTCAGCTCTGATTCAACTTGTTCTAGTCATTAACATGATGATATTAGTATCTGATGTCTCTGTTATGTCTCATCAGTTGTTGCAGTAATTTCTGGGTTGATACCATTTGTTCCACAGATTTGGTGCTAAATTGAACCATTTTTTACCACTGAAGAATTGATAAAAATGATCAATAATCCTCCTAAATACCACATTAAGACACAAGACCTGGAGGAACACCATAGAAGAAGACATGCTGGGATTTGGGATCAAAAACTTTTGACATTTGGAGATTTCTGTATTTTTCTCTGATTAGATGTTGATCACTAGTGTAGTGTGAAGGTCTCAGAAACCCCCTGATAGTCAGAGTAGCTCTAGGTCTCTAGTTACCAGGATGTAGTAGTAGTAGTAGTAGTAGTAGTAGTAGTCAGAGTAGCTCTAGGTCTCTAGTTACCAGGATGTAGTAGTAGTAGTAGTAGTAGTAGTAGTAGTTAGAGTAGCTCTAGGTCTCTAGTTACCAGGATGTAGTAGTAGTAGTAGTAGTAGTAGTAGTAGTCAGAGTAGCTCTAGGTCTCTAGTTACCAGGATGTAGTAGTAGTAGTAGTAGTAGTAGTCAGAGTAGCTCTAGGTCTTAGTTACAGGATGTAGTAGTAGTAGTAGTAGTACTAGTAGTAGTCAGAGTAGCTCTAGGTCTCTAGTTACCAGGATGTAGTAATAGTAGTAGTAGTAGTAGTAGTAGTCAGAGTAGCTCTAGGTCTCTAGTTACCAGGATGTAGTAGTAGTAGTAGTAGTAGTAGTCAGAGTAGCTCTAGGTCTCTAGTTACCAGGATGTAGTAGTAGTAGTAGTAGTACTAGTAGTAGTCAGAGTAGCTCTAGGTCTCTAGTTACCAGGATGTAGTAGTAGTAGTAGTAGTAGTAGTAGTAGTAGTAGTCAGAGTAGCTCTAGGTCTCTAGTTACCAGGATGTAGTAGTAGTAGTAGTAGTAGTAGTCAGAGTAGCTCTAGGTCTCTAGTTACCAGGATGTAGTAGTAGTAGTAGTAGTTAGTAGTAGTCAGAGTAGCTCTAGGTCTCTAGTTACCAGGATGTAGTAGTAGTAGTAGTAGTAGTAGTAGTAGTAGTAGTCAGAGTAGCTCTAGGTCTCTAGTTACCAGGATGTAGTAGTAGTAGTAGTAGTAGTAGTAGTAGTAGTAATTGTGAGAGTAGCTCTAGGTCTCTAGTTACCAGGATGTAGTAGTAGTAGTAGTAGTAGTAGTAGTAGTAGTAGTAGTCAGAGTAGCTCTAGGTCTCTAGTTACCAGGATGTAGTAGTAGTAGTAGTAGTAGTAGTAGTAGTAGTCAGAGTAGCTCTAGGTCTCTAGTTACCAGGATGTAGTAGTAGTAGTAGTAGTAGTAGTAGTAGTAGTAGTCAGAGTAGCTCTAGGTCTCTAGTTACCAGGATGTAGTAGTAGTAGTAGTAGTAGTAGTCAGAGTAGCTCTAGGTCTCTAGTTACCAGGATGTAGTAGTAGTAGTAGTAGTAGTAGTCAGAGTAGCTCTAGGTCTCTAGTTACCAGGATGTAGTAGTAGTAGTAGTAGTAGTAGTCAGAGTAGCTCTAGGTCTCTAGTTACCAGGATGTAGTAGTAGTAGTAGTAGTAGTCAGAGTAGCTCTAGGTCTCTAGTTACCAGGATGTAGTAGTAGTAGTAGTAGTAGTACTAGTAGTAGTCAGAGTAGCTCTAGGTCTCTAGTTACCAGGATGTAGTAGCAGTAGTAGTAGTAGTAGTAGTAGTAGTCAGAGTAGCTCTAGGTCTCTAGTTACCAGGATGTAGTAGTAGTAGTAGTAGTAGTAGTCAGAGTAGCTCTAGGTCTCTAGTTACCAGGATGTAGTAGTAGTAGTAGTAGTAGTACTAGTAGTAGTCAGAGTAGCTCTAGGTCTCTAGTTACCAGGATGTAGTAGTAGTAGTAGTAGTAGTAGTAGTAGTAGTCAGAGTAGCTCTAGGTCTCTAGTTACCAGGATGTAGTAGTAGTAGTAGTAGTAGTCAGAGTAGCTCTAGGTTTCTAGTTACCAGGATGTAGTAGTAGTAGTAGTAGTCGTAGTAGTAGTCAGAGTAGCTCTAGGTTTCTAGTTACCAGGATGTAGTAGTAGTAGTAGTAGTAGTCAGAGTAGCTCTAGGTTTCTAGTTACCAGGATGTAGTAGTAGTAGTAGTAGTAGTAGTAGTAGTCAGAGTAGCTCTAGGTTTCTAGTTACCAGGATGTAGTAGTAGTAGTAGTAGTAGTCAGAGTAGCTTAGGTTTCTAGTTACCAGGATGTAGTAGTAGTAGTAGGGGCGGCAGTAGCTCAGTCTGTAAGGACTTGGGTTAGGACGCGGACGTCACAGGTTCAAGACCCCCATGGACCAAGACCAACTGGTTGCTGGAGAGGTGCCAGTTTACCTCTTGGGCACTGCCGAGGTGCCCCTGAGCAAGGCACCAAACCCCCAACTGCTCTGGGCGCTTGTCAGGAGCAGCCCCCTCACTCTGACATCTCTCCATTGACATGTATATGTACTGTGTGAACAACAGAGTGTAAAACTGAATTTCCCCACTGTGGGACTAATAAAGGAATATCTTTCTTTAGTAGTAGTAGTAGTAGTAGTAGTAGTGAGAGTAGCTCTAGGTCTCTAGTTACCAGGATGTAGTAGTAGTAGTAGTAGTAGTCAGAGTAGCTCTAGGTCTCTAGTTACCAGGATGTAGTACTAGTAGTAGTAGTAGTAGTAGTACTAGTAGTAGGTCTCTAGTTTGTGGCTCCTATGGGGACTAACATCATCACACATGGATCCAGGTGGACTCATTGATCCACCAGAGTCTCAGCTTTACACTGAGACCCAGTTTATGGGATTCAACACTGTTTATGGACCCAGTATGCAGAAATACTCAGATCCACCATTTAGAGGAGGAGACAATAACACAGTTATACTGACTGATTATCATAAAGTGGATATATGTAAATTTCCCCACTGTGGGACTAATAAAGGAATATCTTATCTTATCTTATCTTATATGTCTGTCAGAATAGCAGCTGGGCCCGTCGACGGGCTGCCAGAGTGTTAAAGGGGGATGTGAGCTTGAACGTTTGACAGGTAGCTGATCAGGAACTTTTATCACATTTAACCTGAAGAATACAGGAGACTCCTAGTATGTCCAGAGAGACCTTGTTAGGACGGGGCTGTTTTCACATGTTCCCCCCGACCTTCTGACCTTTGTCTTACTGAGCCTGGCTTAACTAACGTCCCCCCATTTCTAAAGCTATTGAGGCACACTAAAGTCCACTAAAGTCTACTAAAGTCTACTAAAGTCTACTGAACTTTACTAAAGTCCACTAAAGTCTACTAAAGTCTACTAAAGTCTACTGAACTTTACTAAAGTCTACTAAAGTCCACTAAAGTCTACTAAAGTCCACTAAAGTCTACTAAAGTCTACTAAAGTCTACTGAACTTTACTAAAGTCTACTAAAGTCCACTAAAGTCTACTAAAGTCTACTAAAGTCTACTGAAGTCCACTAAAGTCTACTGAAGTCTTCTAAAGTCCACTAAAGTCTACTAAAGTCTACTAAAGTCCACTAAAGTCTACTGAACTTTACTAAAGTCTACTGAAGTCTACTAAAGTCTACTGAAGTCTTCTAAAGTCTACTGAACTTTACTAAAGTCTATTGAAGTCTACTGAAGTCTACTGAAGTCTTCTAAAGTCTACTGAACTTTACTAAAGTCTACTGAAGTCTACTGAAGTCTACTAAAGTCCACTGAAGTCTACTAAAGTCTACTAAAGTCTACTAAAGTCTAATGCAGTCTAATGAAGTCTACTAAAGTCCACTAAAGTCCACTAAAGTCTACTAAAGTCTACTGAAGTCTACTGAAGTCTACTAAAGTCCACTAAAGTCTACTAAAGTCTACTGAAGTCTACTGAAGTCTACTAAAGTCTACTGAAGTCCACTAAAGTCTACTAAAGTCTACTAAAGTCTACTGAAGTCTACTAAAGTCTACTAAAGTCCACTAAAGTCTACTAAAGTCTACTGAAGTCTACTGAAGTCTACTAAAGTCTACTAAAGTCTACTGAAGTCCACTAAAGTCTACTAAAGTCTACTAAAGTCTACTGAAGTCTACTAAAGTCTACTGAAGTCTACTAAAGTCTACTAAAGTCTACTGAAGTCCACTAAAGTCTACTAAAGTCTACTGAAGTCTACTGAAGTCTACTGAAGTCTTCTAAAGTCTACTGAACTTTACTAAAGTCTACTGAAGTCTACTGAAGTCTACTAAAGTCCACTGAAGTCTACTAAAGTCTACTAAAGTCTACTAAAGTCTAATGCAGTCTAATGAAGTCTACTAAAGTCCACTAAAGTCCACTAAAGTCTACTAAAGTCTACTAAAGTCTACTGAAGTCTACTAAAGTCCACTAAAGTCTACTAAAGTCTACTGAAGTCCACTAAAGTCTACTGAAGTCTACTAAAGTCTACTAAAGTCTACTAAAGTCCACTAAAGTCTACTAAAGTCTACTAAAGTCTACTGAAGTCTACTAAAGTCTACTAAAGTCTACTGAAGTCCACTAAAGTCTACTAAAGTCTACTAAAGTCTACTGAAGTCCACTAAAGTCTACTGAAGTCTACTAAAGTCTACTAAAGTCTACTGAAGTCCACTAAAGTCTACTAAAGTCTACTAAAGTCTACTAAAGTCTACTGAAGTCCACTAAAGTCTACTGAAGTCTACTAAAGTCTACTAAAGTCTACTGAAGTCCACTAAAGTCTACTAAAGTCTACTAAAGTCTACTGAAGTCCACTAAAGTCTACTGAAGTCCACTAAAGTCTACTAAAGTCTACTGAAGTCTACTAAAGTCCACTAAAGTCTACTAAAGTCTACTAAAGTCTACTAAAGTCCACTAAAGTCTACTAAAGTCTACTAAAGTCCACTAAAGTCTACTGAAGTCTACTAAAGTCCACTAAAGTCTACTGAAGTCCACTAAAGTCTACTGAAGTCTACTAAAGTCTACTAAAGTCTACTAAAGTCCACTAAAGTCTACTGAAGTCCACTAAAGTCTACTAAAGTCTACTAAAGTCTACTGAAGTCCACTAAAGTCCACTAAAGTCTACTAAAGTCTACTGAAGTCTACTGAAGTCTACTAAAGTCCACTAAAGTCTACTGAAGTCTACTAAAGTCCACTAAAGTCTACTAAAGTCTACTAAAGTCTACTGAAGTCTACTAAAGTCCACTAAAGTCTACTAAAGTCTACTGAAGTCTACTAAAGTCTACTAAAGTCTACTAAAGTCCACTAAAGTCTACTAAAGTCTACTGAAGTCTACTAAAGTCTACTAAAGTCTACTAAAGTCTACTGAAGTCTACTAAAGTCTACTAAAGTCTACTGAAGTCTACTGAAGTCTACTAAAGTCTACTGAAGTCTACTAAAGTCTACTAAAGTCTACTAAAGTCCACTAAAGTCTACTAAAGTCTACTGAAGTCTACTAAAGTCTACTAAAGTCCACTAAAGTCTACTAAAGTCTACTAAAGTCTACTGAAGTCTACTAAAGTCTACTAAAGTCTACTAAAGTCTACTAAAGTCTAATGAAGTCTACTAAAGTCTACTAAAGTCTACTGAAGTCTACTAAAGTCCACCAGAGGAATGACAATGAGTTTGGCACGACTTGAAGAAATGAAGAAAAAG